>SNQJ01S0044020.1:101903-126241 GCA_010110895.2 Picea sitchensis
CATTTTTAGATCACTGGATCTCCCCAATCCTACCGTGGTGATCATTCTCGAATTAAAAAGTAACGGTCACGATCCTTCGAACCCTCATAGAGGTTCTATGACATTTTGTCTCCTGTGTAGCATCTGCAACGCCAGTCCTCCTGAGCTTTTGAGATTCACGGTCGAAGTTCGATCTCAACCATGAGATTTTGACCAATAGACCCGACCCATACTGTCCCGATGTTTCAACCAGAATCTCTGATACCAATCTGTAACATACCCAACCACCCGTAGGACGGGTACGCTACCTGCAAGCCCGCCCTTGGAATTCTTTCTCATGATGAACTTATTTATTTATTAAGGATGCATAAGATAATAGATTTAACAAAATTCACAACAATATCCAACAACCATGCAAGTTCTAAAGATTATGTTAAACGATAATTAAATATACACAACATAAATACATTCATATACATGTAAATGACAATTAAACTACACAATAGAATACATTCATACACATATAGTAATATCACGACAGAGAAAACTTATATTTATGAAAGATGACACTGAATGGCTACAGACCAAGGACATTCCACCCAGCCATAGACACCACTGCTCTAAATTCCAACAACAGTGTCACCTTCGAGCTAGGGCTATGAATCCACAAGGATGGTTCCAGACTGTAATTGGGTTCCCAAACTAGTCATATCTCAAGCTCTCGTAGGTTTCCCGACACCCATAACAATCCAAGTACCTAGTTCTCTTCTACCCAACCTGTTCCACCCAAGAGAATGGACCTCCACCCTTCTCTGCCATGTAGTCCCTCGGGCAGTCCTTCTCCTTCCTGTCAGGGCTTCCAATACAACTGGTCCAAAATCTCAATGCTAGAACTCTCAGGACTCGCAGTTGTGAGAAAAACAGGGCACATTCCAATTCATTTCAGACATTCAGGCCCCAGGTCATGGCTGGATCACACCAACAACCACTACAACCAACTATCTTGTGGCTAATTTCTTCAATATCTCTATTTCCTTTTCCAAGCCAAGACACAGGTGATGATGGATCAATGGATGAGTCAGGGAAGGTGCATGAGAGTACGTGCATGGGAGTGGATGAGGGAATACTAAGTGATGGAACAATAAAACAACGAACAAGTCATCAGTCCAACCCCCCCATCAGACCATAGGCGGGTTTAAGTAACCTCATGGGGAAAAAAAGAACCTCCTAGCCTTCCCCAAGAAATTCACATAACCGATCCCCTCCCTTAGACAAAAAGGGTAATAAGAAAAAATAGGAATAAACACTTAGTCCCTCAAGATGCCTCTCTTATGGAATCATAGCCCCCTATAACTCTAGTCCTTGTCCGTCTAGCAACCATAAATGTATTTATTATTATTAATGATAAAAAAGTTACATTTCTTGGGCATACTAGCCCTTCAATAATTGTTTGGGCACTCTCACCTCTCAACATTGTAACAATACATTATTTGAAATTGGGGTTCAAAAAACTGGAGTGTTACACAACATCATCAGGTTGAAAACTTATTTATTTTGTAAATGTGTTGAACCTGCACAAAATAGATCTAGTTGGGAATTGACATACACATTTGCAAAGAAAATAAAAGAAAAGAAACCAGGAGAGAAAGAATGGAAGAATTCGCACTAACCAAATGAATGAATGATAATTTACACATGATATACTCTGTATAACTCAACCAATGCGCACTGGAGGAGAATCCAATGCACCATAGTGGTGGTATAGAGTGATTTGGACACACACCAACAGTTACGAGAGTAAACTGCCACCTAGTCTAGTCTCTTAGGTAGTTACGGGAGTGAACTACCACCCAACTGAGTTAACTAGTCTATCATTCTTTGGTTAACTGACTAAAATAGATTGAAGTGAGGAGGAGATCACAAAATCAAGGGTAATGTGTTAGTCTGGTGATGATCCCAAGGACAATATGCATTAGTTGGTGATGATCCCAATGCTGCATGGTGATAATCCCAATGTAGCATCTAGACTCCACTCAAGTAATCAAACTGAAGTAAAAATTGAAGAGAATATTCTCCCTAGAGGAATATTATTCCTAAAATATAGGAGACTGAATATTGACTAATAAATAAGGAAAAAACTTAGGAAAAATAAATCCTAGGTGTGTGTGAAGCAATTCCAACACCCCCCTGAACACCACTATGGTGAAAATAAAGAATGGGTCCCGTCAACGAGACCATGTTAGGTACCCAATTACAAAATATGCACTGAAATAAAGCAAGGAAAGAGGGAAAACCTCATGGGAACCCCCCCCCGCTTCAAGGTACAATGTATGCAAAAAAAAAAACTAATAACTGCTAGGAAACTGTATCCTTCACTCCAAGACGATTGCATAGAGAATGGAACTTCTGCTCAGTAAAGGTATTGATGAAGATGCCTGCAATCTATTATGCTAAAGGATATAATTGTAGGTCAATGATCCCCTCGTGTACTAAGTCCCAGATTTAGTGCATGTGGATCTCGATATGCTTCGCCTGCTGCCTCTAAACTAGATCTCTACAGAAATTCAAAGTGTTCTGGTTGTCACACTAGATGACGATCGACCGATGAAACTAAATGCCCAAATTAGTGAGAAACTTTTGTAGCCACATATCCTGAATTTTTATGTTAATTACCCCTTTGTACTCTACCTCAGTTGAAGATAGAGAAATAATATATTGTTTCTTGCTCAACCAACAGATAGTCCCAGAACCAAGATTGAGTGAGTAACCAGTTGTGGACTTGCGATCAGTGTTATCGCCAGCCCAGTCAGAATCGGTAAACCTGATGAGTTCCAATGTATATTATGTTGCATAATGAATCCCAAAGGTGATGGTGCCCTGTACGTATCTAAGGATACACTTTGAATCCTTCCAATGTAGCTCATGTGGCTCCTGCATGAACTTGGAAACTGTTCCAACTGCATAGGAGAGGTCTGGTCTGGAGTGTGTGAAATACACCAAGCTCCCCCACTAGCTTTCTATACAATGTGTTGTCAACCAGTGGAGTGTACCCTCCATCCTCAAGTTTGAATCCTAATAGAAAAGGGGTTGGAGCATACTTGCAGTCTGTCATGTGAAATCTCTCAAGGAGATCTTGTGCATACTTGGTCTAAGACAGTTTGATGTATGATGCATCCTAACTGATCTTGATTCCAAAGAAGAAGTGTAACAGACCCATGTCCATCATCAGGAACCTGTCATGTAGAATCCTCTTGACTGCAATAATCATTGAATTCGAGCAACCAGTGATAAGAAAATCATCAACATACAAAACTAGGAGTAGAAGTGAGTCAGTCGTCTTGAGCATGTAAACATTTGGGTCTGACTTACAATGTACAAAGTTATATCATAGCAGGTAGGAGTCCATCTTGGAATACCATTCCCTTAGAGCCCACTTGAGGCCATAAAGAGACTCTTCAGTCTATATACCAAAGATGAATCATGCATAAATCCCTCGGTTGCTCCATATAGATCTCCTCAGAGAGATTTTCGTGAAGAAATGCACTCTTCACATCCATCTGATGGACTTCCCATCCCTTGGATGCCGCAATGGAAAGTGCCAAACATATGAAATCCATCTTCTCTATTGGAGCGAAGGTCCCATCATAGTCAATGCCATGCACCTACTGAAATCCTTTGGAAACAAGCCTGGCTTTGTATCTGCTAATATGTCCATCTGTTGTGATCTTGGTCTTGTAAACCCATATGCACTTGAAAAATTTCCTTCCTGAAGGAAGGGGAACCAGATCCCAATTTTGGTTCTCGAGGAGGGAGTTATACTGCTCCTACATGGTGGATTCCCAAAAGGGATTTCTAGTAGCCTCACCATAAGAATGTGGATATGAAGACTGAACCAAAAAAATATGCCTGGGTGGAAATGGTTCAATGGAAGTGAGTGCAAGAGGAGGCTCCTCAAAATCAGATCGAGTCCTCCTAGTATCGACTAGATCTCCAATAAGATCCCCTGCATCCTGAAGAGTAGTCTAGGCCCACTTGGGCCTCTTCTCTGGCTCTGCATCTGCATCTGGATGCACTGACTCTACATCTGACTATACTGACTCTGTATCTATATCATTTGAATCCTATGAATCAGAACTCTCATATGAAGAAGATTCAACATGTGCATTCTCATCATCTCTGACAGGTGGAAGAACAAAGGTGTTTGCATGTGATTATTGAGGTACATGCGAGACACTTTCCTCAAATTGGACACTACGCTCAATGATGATCTTGTCCAAGGAAATATCAATGAGTATGTATCCCTTCACACTGTCGAGGTATCAAACAAAAATACACTCTGTGCTCTATGGATCAAGTGCCTTCCTATTTTTAGAGGGAATCTGGGTCCATGCACATGAACAAAAAATACAAAAGTGGGTCACTTCCGGTTTAAGGCTGCTCCAAGCCTTGTAGAGGGTATTATCCTTGAAAGATCTATGGGGAGATGTGTTTTTGATGTAGGTTTCACAATTAATTTCTTCAGCACATAATCTCTGTGGAAGTGCCTTTTCATGTAGCATGCAAGATGCCATCTCTTTTAGAGATCTATTTTTCTACTCAACAACTCCATTTTGCTGCGGAGTATATGGAACTGTGTGTTGCAACTGAATCCCTGCCTCTTAACAAAGTTTCTTGATCTCATGGTTGAAATACTCTCCCCCGTCATCAGATTGTAGGATTTTGATTTTGTTTCCTTACTGTGTCTCAACCATGGCTTTGAAATCTTTGAGGTGTTGAAAGACCTATGAATTTTTCATGAGAAAGAAAATCCATGTGAAGTGTGAGAAATCATCAACAAAAATGAGGATGTACCTTTCTTTGTTGATTGATGGATGCGGAAAAGGGACATTGAGGTCACTGTGGATCATATCTAAAGGAGAGGAAGCTCTCTGAGTCTTTCTTTTGTCGAATTTCTCTTGAGGGTGTTTTCCAAGAACACGTCCCTCACAGATTCCTTCGGAGAAATGGATGTCTATTAGACCATCAACCAATCCTTGCTTGCTAATTTGTTTCATATATATGAAATTTAAATTCCCAAACCTTTCATGCCATATCCTACTGCTTTCATCAGCATGGGTAAGAAGTAAAGAAAAATCTAGTTCAATAAATTAAAAAAATGTGTAAAGCCTAGATTGATGATTTACCTCACTGGTAGAAAACCTGGAATTGGTTTGCATGTCATATATATCCAATGCATTAGGTGTGAATATGACTTTCTTTCCAGTGCTAGAATTTTTCATTTGATACACGGAGAGAAGATTGAAGGAAAGTTTGGGAACGTGCGACACATTCTCGAAGCTTTCATTGGTGATTTCAATCCTTCGTTTGCCAGTGAAGTCTACTGGAGAGTTGTCCCCCATCAGAATAGGAGGAACTTTGCATGCATCCAATGAAGAATATACATATTTTTTGGTATCCATGTGGTGTGATGCTCCTGAATCTATGATCCAAGCATCAAGAGAGGAGTTGATGGAAATCAAGGCATGGCTAGAATTTCCTTTCTTGGGATTTTGATCTTCTGGCTTCTTCTTCTTGGAACCCTCGGGGATGCGATCTCCAAGGTTGTTTTTTTGAAGTATTTGAGTAATTATATCTATCTATTTCTGCATACATGCAGATTTTAGATGGAATCCTTTATGGTAGTAAGTGCATTTATCTCCTTTTCTTCCCTTTCCACCTTTTGATCCGGAGGCATCGTTGAAGAGTTTTGAGTAACCTTCCTTCTTCGGATTTTCATGAGCTTTCATTTTGTCTTATTTTTATATTTATTATATTAATGATATCTACCATCTTTCATAGTAATTGCATGCACCTTTGGGCCTTTTATTTTTCCCATGTTGATGAGCTTGGTCTACTCTTGTGTCAAAGATTCGATAAATTCCTCAAGAGAGGGAATCATCTAGGTAGATCCAAAGGCGAACCTAATTGAATGAAATGTGGATACAAACACAGAGTATTATGGACCAAGTTTGGAGAGAATGGTGAGAGCCATTTTTTTCTCCTCCTTATATTTATCAATGCCACAAACCTTGAGTTGTGACAACAAATCCTTATATTTGGTAAAGAAATATTGGATATTGTTGAAGGTTTTTGGGTCCAATGTGAGCAATTCCACATCGAGCATGTGTCCCCTCATCTCTTATTTTTTTCAAAAAATCTCTTCCATGGTGGTACAGGCTTCATTGGGGGTTTTACAGGAGGATATGTGAAAGAGGAGTTCAGGAGAAATGAGACTGCAAATTGTTCCAAATGATTCATCCATTCGATTTAGATACTTGGATTTTTCTATGGTTGATGTTGGTTATATATTTTTGTTCATGGTTAAACGGTATAATCCTCTTCCTTGAAGATGCATTATCATATTCTCCTTCCATACAAATAAATTGTATGGTGTAAGAATGAATTCTTTTGGAAATTCCATTTTTTTTGCTATCTTCAATCTTTCATACCTGCAAAAATAATTTGGTGTGTATTTTCCCTAGCATTCCGTCATCTCTGATACCATGTAAATGTGTTAAACCTGCACAAAATATATCTATCTGGCAATTGACATACACAATTGTAGAGAAAATAGAAGAAAAGAGAAGAAGGGGAGAAAGAATGGAAGAATTCTCATTAACCAAATGAATGAATGATAATTTACACATGATATACTTTATATAACTCAACCAATGCAGATTGGAGGAGAATCCAATGTGCCATAGTGGTGGTCTAGAGTGATATGGACACACACCAACAATTACGGCAGTAAATTGCCTCCTATTCTAGTCTCTCGGGAAGTTACGGGAGTGAACTACCACCTAGTTGAGTTAAATAGTCTATTAGCCTTCAGTTAGCTGAATGAAATAGAGTGAAGTGAGGAG
Organism: Picea sitchensis; assembly: GCA_010110895.2. Taxonomy (NCBI): domain Eukaryota; kingdom Viridiplantae; phylum Streptophyta; class Pinopsida; order Pinales; family Pinaceae; genus Picea; species Picea sitchensis. The sequence continues at coordinate 108,785 of SNQJ01S0044020.1, forward strand.
GATATCAAGGAATCAAGGCTAATTCAATAGTTTGGTGATGATCCCAAGGAAAATTCACATTAGTTGGTGATGATCCCAATGATGCATGGTGATAATCCCTATGTAGCATCTAGACTCCACTCAACTGATCAAACTAAAGTGAAAATTGAAGAGAATATTCTCCCTAGAATAATATTCTTCCTAAAATATAGGAGACTAAATAATGACTAATAAATAAGGTAAAACCTTAGGAAAAATAAATCCTAGGTGTGTGTGAAGTAACTCCAACAAATTTTCATTTAATATAATAATTTGGCCTATTTCTCTTATACTGTCTTACTCATTTCTTGATTATCCGATCACTTTGCGTAAGTTATCAATATGTATGGTTTCTATTAGCTAATCATAGATAGTAGTAGGAAGAGGTTTCTCTATTCTTGCAAATTTGACTTCATGAGGGAGTTTCTTGGATTAGAGCTCAACCATTGGAGCAACAAGGGAAAACATTAGAAATCAGGTGCATATACCTTCTCTCCTTCTCTCTCAACCCTCCCACAAGAAAATATGATAGTTATTTAGGGGGATGTTAGTGTCCATTTGTTAGAGGTTGTATCACTTGTATAAAACCTAAGTAATGGGAACTCAACCTGTCTGCAGGGGGATAATTCTCACCAAAATGTTTTTTCTTGGATATTGGAAGTCTTCATAGAATTTTTTGATAGTCTACAGTCACTAGCTTTATGACCATAATTTTTGCATTTGTGGCATTCAATATTATAATATTGTAATGGAGAGAATGAATTATATTTTCTATTCTCTTGATTATTATTATTCTTGCCATTCATATAATCATATCTTTGAACTTTTTTATTATTGTACTTTCCATAAGCTCTACAATGTAATGCTTTATGCCCAAAATTATTGCAAGAAAAGCAATAGCCAAGAAAGAGATGTTGATATCCTTTTGGGGGAATTCTTCTTGTAGTTGTATTCCTTATATATTAACTTTCTTTTGAAGGGAGAGCAGATTTTTGTTGATTAGAATCAATCTTTTTTTTTTTTTTGGTCTTTTTGAAGGAGCTTTAAAGAGCAACTGCATATTTTTTTGGAATTTTGTCAATTTCCTAAGATGTAGAGTTAGATCCTTTGTTATACTTATTTAGATCATAACCTAACCTGACTTATTTCTTGAATATCTTTGGTTGTTAAGAAGATCATCCAAGATTCTTGAACTGTTTTCAAATCTTGATTTGTTCTTTTCTTTTCCAATTTCCTTTTTCAAAAGATCAATTTCAGCTTCTAGCTTTTCACAGTCTTGTTGCTTTTTATTGAGTCATTTTATTTTGACTTCTTCAATTATTTTGTCTTCTTGTAGTTAATTCTTCAAGTCAATAATGATTTGTTCTACTTCCTTGATGGTTTTTGAAGCTTCCTTTTCTCTTGATTTTTGTTTTCCTTCATATTTCAATAGTTGTTCTTTCAATGATTTGTTTTTCTTTTTATATTTTCTTAGTTCTTCAAGAGCACTAATAAGTTTGTATTCAAGGTTTAATTCTCCTTCAACTTCATATTTTTCTTCATTATCACCAACAACATTATTTGGAGTTTCTAGGGCCATAAATAAATAAAAATTATCGTCATCTTCACTCATGTCAGATGAACTACTGTCTTCTTTGGAGTAAAATTTTTTCTTTTTCTTGTAGAATTTATTCTTGTTTCTATTTTTTCCCCTCTTAAGTCATTTGTGATTGAAAGTATCTTCATCATCACACTCTTCCTTTTTTTGATAGGGAAATTTGTTAGCAAAGTGTCCAACTTCGCCACATTTGGAGCACTTGAAGGGTAACTTTCCTTTATATCTCCCAGATCCTTTCTCGAGTTTCCTTATAAAATTGGCCTCTTCTTAGTCTGATATGTCCAAGTCATCTTCATTTTTCACAAGCTCATGGTTCTTTTTTTTTTATTCTTTGAAGGTTGTTTCACTCTTTGATGACTTTTCTTTCTTGGTTCTTGTTTCATAAGCTATAAGAATCCCATGAAGTTCATCCATTGTAAGTTTTTCAATGTCTTCTCAACTTTCCAAGGTTGATACCTTGGAATCATATCTCATTGGTAATGATCTCAACACCTTTTGGACAATGATTTTGTCTTTTAAATATTATCCTAGTGCTTTGATTGAATTGACTATTTCACCCACTCTCTGAAAATATTCCACAATGTTTTCTTCCTCTTTCATTTTTAGACCTTCAAACTGGCCTTTGTATGTTTGAAGTTTGGCCTACTTGACTTTGTCATCTCCTTCATAGATGATTTTAAGTTTGTACCAAATCTCTTTTGCTGATTTACAATGTATCACTTTTAGAAATATAGGGTTTGCTAATCCACCCAAAATTAATGCATTAACAACCCTTGAATTATCATTGTAGAGTTTCTTTGCAACAAAATCTGAAGGTGCAATATTTGATGTAGTGTAACCATTTTCCACAGATAGCCAAACATCACAACCAAAATCCATAAAATAAATTTTCATCCTTATACCTCCAAAATGCATAATCGTTTCCTTTGAACAATGGTGCTTTGTTGGAGGACATTCTTTCTTATTGATCCATTGGATTTCTCATAATCTTCCTTCAAGTGGTTAAACTGTGATGAAGGAACCTTGCTCTGATACAAATTGTTGGAATAATTTTCAATAATGAGAGGGGGGATGAATCAATATTTATGTTTTATTTTTATTTTTAAAAATCACTTTAAAACATTAATTTCATCAATACACAACAATTGATCAACTATGAAGTACAAGACACATAGTTTTATCTTAAAAAAAAAAAAAAAAATTAACTCAAAATACAATGTTTATATATTTATTATAATCTGCAACTTGTGAGGGACACCAATCCCTTTAGAGCACCAAATCAAGGAGACACCAATCCCTTGTTTTTCAAGCACCAAATTGTGGAAGCTACAACTCCATGTTTCTCCAAGCACCCACTTGAAAGGTGTTGATGCAAAAATTGCGCAATAGGAATCCTTCATGCAAAAGATTGCAATGCACTATACTATTTCTATTACTATATTATATAACTAGTAGGTGGGACCCCTTAGAGAAGATGTATTAAGTTGATTTCTCTCCTTTATTGTTGGATTACTGAGAGGGGGGTGAATCAATAATAGAGCAATTTAATCCTTTTTCACCATAAAATGCAAGTGTTATATCAATTTAGCACTATCATCCAATATTTGCAGAGTAAATAAAAAATGAACAAATAAGAAATCATACACAGTACACCAATGTTTTTACGTCGAAACCCAAAGCGGAAGAAAACCACAGAACATTTTTTCTTATATGTCTTGAAGAATTACATTCATTGGAAGCACCAACTTCCTTTGTTTTCTAGCTACAACTGGAAGGAGGCTCCAACTCCCTACTTTCTCAGGCTACAACCTGAGGGAAGCTCCAACTCCCCAATTCTTTGGCTACAACTAGAAGGAGGCCACAACCCCCTATGTTCTCTAACTACAACCGGAAGGTGGCTACAACCACATGTCCTTGCCTAGTCCAACCACCCCAACGTATAATTAGAATGATGGAACCACTGCCACACTATCATTGTGAGATATACTGTTGTAAACCTATACCAATCAACTTGCACCAAACAACTTGTACCAATAACTTGGACCATGCATCAACCATGCATCAACCAGTACATCAACATGTAATCAACCTGTACCATAAACAAGTGCATCAACCATGCACCAAACTGTACCACAACATGTACCATCAACGAGTGTATCAACCATGCACCAAATATGTACCAATCATGCATCAAATATGCATAAACTATGACTCATCAATATGTACCAACATCATCAACTATACGCCTCATGTATGTGCCAACTCATCAACTACTTGTCTCAACCATGTACCCAACATGTACTTCAACCAAAATCCCTCATCAATTTAATCATCCAAATCTAATTTGTAACTTTGTAATAGACCTAGTGTATATGATCACATACCTGCAAACCTTCATTAACTTTAACATCAAGAGACTAGCATTTGCATCAAACTTTACTTTAGTCTCACATGACTAATTTTGGATTAGTCAAAACCCCTAACTTCCAATAATCATAACTATGTACTTGTAATGAATAAATAATTGAAAATGGTACACAATGTTCTTCAGTGTCTTTTATGCAATTCCTCCATATTTCACTTCTTGGAAACTCTCAGAAAAAAGGGGTTATCGAAAAAATGGCATACCTTGTTGAATTATGGCTTATTCTAGAGAGAGAACTTGTAGAGCATGCCCCTTGCAAAATGTTTGTTGTATGGATATTAAAATTGTACATAGAATATTACAGACTATACTCTAACCAATACATTTTTTCTTACTAAATTTGAAACTGTTATGAAGAAGTTATGACATTTTTACCCTAAACACTTGTGTTACTAGTTTCAAGACTAGCCCCAAACCCTATTTTCCATGGCATGTAACTCCAAAAATACAATGACCCAAAAGCTAAAATTTGTATAACAACTACTTGGATATGTTTCCTCAATGGCCTCCCAATTTCATGGTCTGAATCATTCTAGAAAAAAACGTTATTGTGAAAATGGTGAGATGACCTGTAAATAACATACCTTAGAAAGCATCATCAAAAGAATTTATCCTCCCTTGAATTTCGTCATTCTCTTCTTCACCTTTCCTATGAAATTCGGATTAGATATCCTTTGGTTACCTCATTCACCTGTAGATATTCAATATTATCAAGTGTGATTAAAATGAGAGAGAATGTCCTCTTATTTATACTTTCATGTAGCTTCCTCAATGGGTTACCTTTTAACCATCTTAACCCACTTTCCTTATTTTAGGGTTAACCTACTTCTAACCACTTATCCACTTAGTAATTTATCCATTAACTTTATTATTTAAACAATTTATTTGGTATTTGCTTTGACTTATAGTACACTCATCAATTCACTTTATTATTTACCTTCTAAAATCTCTTAAACCGCTTTGACTACTTTGACCTTTTGGGGCTTCTAAATGACTCGTGCGGGTTCTCCAACTTCACATAGCCATAAATCTCTAACCATGACGAGTTATGTGATGTTCCACATACCACTGGAAATGGAATGACATGTAATATCCATCTAGAATATTATTATCTACAAATATATCTAAACTCGTACCATTATCCATCAAACAAACTTGGGTCCATTTCTCAAACCTTTCTCCAACTTCACATGGCCATTACTCTCTAATCGTGAGGAGTTATGTGACGTTCCACATACCACCGGAAATGGCATGACATTTATTATCCATATGGAATATTCTTACCTAAAAATATATCAAAATGCATACCATTATCCATCAAACAAACTTGGGTCCATTACCCAAACCTTTGTGCTACCGAAATTTTCTACCCGACTTTCTTCAAGGGTTGACATCAATGACAACCAACCCAAATAATCAACAATATCCCCCCTTTGGCATTGATGGAAACACTCTGATGAAATATTGAAGTCATATCACTCATGCTCCCCCTATGACCATTGCTCCCTGTGGAACCATGCCTTTGTGCTCTTTCTCTAAGTCTGCATCTGACAAATCTCTCCTCCTTTGTCATCAATGGAAAATGTATCTTTCCATCTAGGGTTGCTCCCCCTAACTGAACTATCTGTGGGGATAATCCCCCTGACTAAAATCTTTCTGAAACTGATCTCCCAACCTGAACTATTCTCTTTATGGTGCTTCCTCGTGTATATCTAAGACATATAAGATAATCATTCAAAAGAATTCATTTTGGAGTAGAAATTACTCTGAGTCTCTAGCAAAGATACTCAAAGGATTCTCTTGGAAGTGGTTTTGTAAAGTTGTCTGCCACTTGTTATTTTGTTCCCACATATTCAACTCTAATGTTCTTCTCTGCAACATTTTCCCATAGAAAATGATACTCTATTGGAATGTGCTTCTTCTTGGAGTGCATCATTGGGTTCTTTGAGATATTGATGGCGCTTGTATTATCAAAATAGATTGGAATTGGATCATCATACTCAATCTGTATATTTGTCATAGTTTGTTTCATCCATAGAACATGTGTACAACATGTTGTTGCTACAATATACTCTACCTCAACTGTAGATGAGGATATTGATGATTGTTTCTTGCTTAACCATGATACTAAACCTCACCCAAGTAGAAAGTTGCTTCATTGGTGCTTCATTGATCATCAATGCAACCTACACAATCTACATATGTGTAGGCAATAAGTGATAGATCCTTTCATTTTGGATACCATCATCCAAACTCTTCTTTTCCTTTGAGATATATGAAAATCCACTTCACTGCTAATACATGTGATTCCTTTGGTGTTGCTTGAAATCGTGCCACCTGTCGAATTGCCTGCATTACATCTGGTCTAGATGTTGTCACATATAGTAAGCTACCAATAATTGACTTGTATTTCATCTGGTCTGTAGACTTTGAAACATCATCTTTTCTCAACTTGCAAATGGTTTGCATATGAGTGTCAACTGGTTTTCAATCTTCCATTATGAACTTCTTTAGCATTTCTCTTATATTCTTAGTTTGAGAAATAAAAATTCCTTGGTTTCTTTAACATATTTGAAGACCCAGAAAGAAGGATAGTTCTTCGAGTAATGAAATTTCAAATTCATTAGGCATATCCTTTAAAATTTTTTGGCTTAACATGTCATCATTGCTTCCAAATATAATATTGTCAACATAAAATTCAATTAATAAAATACTATCTTGATTTACCTTGAAGTAGAGGTTGTTGTCTGCACTTAATTTTCTAAACCCTGTTTGTTGTAGATATTTATCCAGTCTAGAGTACAATTCTCTAGGAGCCTATTTTAGACCATATAAGGCCTTCTTCAATTTACACACATAATTTGTGTTCTCTGACAACTGAAATCCTTCTGGTTGTTCAATATAGACTTCTTGTTCATGTTCCCCATTCATAAAAGTTGATTTCACGTCCATCTAATACACTTTAATATTCTTGGAGAATTCATAATCTAGGATTAATTGGATTGCATCCATTATGGAAACTGGAGAAAATGTCCTTTTAAAGTCGATTCCTTCAACTTGTGCATATCCTTTACATACCAATCTAGATTTGTTCCTTGTAATCTGTCCATATTCATTCAATTTATTTTTGAATACCCACTGTGTGGCAATCACATTCTTATTATTTGGTCTTGGAACCAATTCTCAAGTGTCATTATTCTCTATTTGATCCAATTCTTCATTCATAGCTTTATTCGAAAATCCATCCTTGCTGGTGTTGGCACATAGGGGCAGACCTAGGGTTCAATGCTTCAACAATGCACCAAAAAATCCCTAACCACCGGTCCTTTTAACAACATATGTGAAGTAGATGAGGTCTCACCTGAGGTAGAGGCATGGGTGGTTGTAGGACTCAGATGTCTGCAACCTAGTTGGGACACAGATGTGAGATTACAAAGTCTTAATGGAGAAATTAATAGTCATTATTCATCAGTATTTAACCTTAGTTCACAACGAAAATAAACCCTAATTATAAAGCATCGTAGTATTCACCCAGATCCAACATATTCAAGCACTAATCATCTCAATATAGATAAGATCTAGCATCTTATTCACATCATTAGGCACTAAGCTATCATATTCATCTAAGCATACATTACTGCACTAAGCATTAGTCATATAAACAATAAAACAACCACAATTCACAAAGCTAACATAACATAGGATATACGTGGTTCACCCCTAGCCCGGGGCTATGTCCACCAACTCTTCTTCCCTTTATTGTCTTCTGTTAATATTCTACATGCATAGAGCCACAAGATCCTACTCTGCATAGGACATGAGATCTGCGCTCACTTCGCTAGATCCTCTTTCCCTGAGCTAGGTTACAGCAAAAAGCCTTTACATAATCTCTTAAAGTCACTTGAACTTAGCCTTGCAAGTATTCACACAGCGTGCATAAAGAATTTACCATTATCAGTCGCACTTAGCACAACATCACACAGATGTTTTCATTCCCCTTCCTCTCTTATTTACTTCACCTAGGTATCTATTTATACATTACAAAAGGGGCTTAAACATGGGCAAACCCATGGGCCGACATCCCCATACCCGTTACATAAGTCCAAAACCCAAAAATTCCCTTAAAAGGGGTCAATATCCCGCGATCTCCACTTCGACTTGCGCTCCGTCTTCGACAGCCTGTTGAAGTCCCAAAATAAGTCAATCTTGACCAAGGATCTCCAAAACTTGGTCCAGTGTCTTCAGTTAAGGGTCTTCAATAAGTCTCTCATAAGTCGACGCTCTTCTATTGTTGAGTTGTTTACATTCCAAAGATAAATCTTTGATCCTCTCAACTACGCTCTGGGCAGTGGCTTCTCTTTGGTCTCGCACGTCCTGTGGAGTACTTGACACTGCTTGTAGATTTAAGTCTGCTATTCTCTGTTGAAGCTGTTGGATGGCTTTAGCAAGTTGTGCTACTTGATGCTCCATTGTTTCTTCTTCTTTTTACTCTAAGACTGTCACAGAGCGAAGTGCTCTGTTGACTGCTTCTTTTACTCCAATCTGATCAGAAAGAAGTTGTTCTTTATCTTGCTGGATCTATGCTCTTTCCTCTTCAAACTTGGTTTGGAGGTCATCCTTCTCCTGTTGCGCAACTCGACATTTCTATACCACTTCCTCTTGTGCTTGCTTCAAGGCCACTACGACCTGTTCTTTTTCTTCTTGTGTGAGATGAAGGCAAGCTTTGGTCACATCAACTATTTTGCAGATTTGGGTAGGCTCATATCCCAACACTAGTTCTTCTGATGGTGGGGGTGAAGTGGAAACTGTGCGGCTAGATTGAAGGGCATGTTGTACCTGTCTGAGTTCTACCTCAATTCTATCATACATGGGTTCTTGTTTGGCTTCAGTTTTTTGCAAGAGGTCCCCTGAGGCGTCTGATACAGCTGCGATGATGAAGCCGAAGTCATCGAGTGTGAGTACAGTCTACAGCTTAGTCTTAGTATCTTTGGACTTCTTCCGTGAGGTAGGTTTGGTCGGGGAAAACTTCCTTTTCTTAGAGGGATCAACCTCATCAACAAGATCTCTAGGTGGTGTTACTTCACCTTCCTTCTACTGATATTCTTTTCCATTAGTCTCTTCTCTATCTACTTCATTATCACCTCCTCTTCCAGGCGATTTTGAAGTAGTTTCCTCTTATGCACTACTTAGTTGTTGGACCTCTTATGTCTTCTTCCTTCTGCTAGTTCCAGGTGTATCATGTGCTTCGTGAGTGGCCTCTAGGCTTTCGATTTGTTCAGGGTTGGATATTTCTACGGGGTCGGTAGGGATAAGGATCTTTGCAGGCTAGTCCTTGGTTATTTCTTCTAGGTACTCCTATGTGAGATTATAGTATGAATGAAGATCTTCTTTACTCTCGTTTTCATGTGCAGTGATATAAATGAAGTGTCGATCTACACAGAAATTCATAAGGGGCCTGAACTGGTGTAGGGTGTTCGGTGTCATACGAGGGACATGCTCAATGGCCCTATTTAACTGCAGATAGTAGGTATGGAATACAACATTTGACTATCATTGTTTCCCCATATTGCTCGGATACCAAAGCATGGTGAGATTCGTAGTGAGCAACTCGAACGACTCAATGTCAGGGAAGGTTGCTTCTTCCAACATCTCCCAAGTAGTAAACACAATGATGATTAGTAGCCAGCTAAAATGGAACACATATCCCTGATCCTGAGCTTCGCGGAAATCCAATTCTAATTGATTGACTAAGTATTTTTCCCAGTTCATCTGGAGTCCTTCCACACATTTTCCAGTGAGGTCAACGATGAACCCTATGACCTGCGTGGGTCTGTTCTTTATCACTAACTTTCCTACGATTGGCTGGTAGGCTAGATGCACTACACCATTCTGGATGGTGGCTACCTTGTAGCCTCACATCCTATTTTATACATCACCATAGAAATCCTTAATTCTCTGTGTCAAGGTGCGGTCTACAGCCTTCCCTAGATAGAATTCTTGCGGGTCTGGTCCATGCCTGCTCAATCCAGTGATCCAATGGATCAATGCTAGGTCAATGATGATGCATCTATATATCCATAGATAGCTTCCATGGTAGCATGACAGTAAGATCTTAATGCGCACGTTAACTTAATGATTCCTTTCAAAATGTGGTATCTTCATCATGTTGAAGATAGTGGACTACGCGAGGTTCATAGTCCATGGTTAGGGGATTATCCTCGACTTCTTCCCCTTCGTCCTTGTCAAATACCTGTAAGGAGAGAGCATGATGTAGTTCTTGCAATCCCCTAGGTTGAAGTCACTGAATTTTAATGCCATGATATTATATAGCTGGGTTTGAACTGTACGTATCCCCTTCGGGAGGTACGCAGTAACCAGAGTGTAATTGAAGTCCCTAGGGACACTATCACAACTCACCGCACCATCCAGGGGAGGGATGTAGTCGGGAAGGATAGTTGGTATTAACTTCGCATTCACCAAGTCATCTTGATACTTGGTTCTTTTCTCTGCTACAGGTCGGGATGGTCCAGATCCACGAGCAGTTGATGAAGAGGCTTGCACTCCTCTCGTCGATGAGGCCTGAATTCCCGCGGACATTACTTTTTTGACCATTAGATCGATTATAACTTATTCAACCGACTTCTCTACAGCGTTGAGTTCATCCGACATGCACGCTCAAGATCAGATAACTCAGGTCGATGACTGAATGCTTACTGCAATAGAACATGTGTCGATCTCAGTAAACACAATGTGGTAGCAATGAGTTATTTTATTGGCTCGGATATAATTCGAAAAGTGTTCTTGGTGCAATAGTCGATGGACTAAGTAGATAGAAAGGTAACAAATCTCTCCAATGGGCGAGAACCCTTCATCAATGCAGTTATGTCTGTTACGGTGTGGTCCCAATGGTTCGATGGCGATATTTTTGGTCATAAATGTTGTTCTAACCATTCGAGAGTGTTGGTATAACGGTCATAATGAATCCAATGGTTATATCACTCTACCATGGCGAAGCGCCATGTTGCGTTGTTATGATATCCTAGCGAAGTTCCAGTTTTTCAAACCCTCCTTTTGCAAAGTTCCCTCTGGAACCTCCTGCAATGTTTCTAGCTTTGCTCTCTTATTACTGAGCTTTCTATCCTTCTTCCCTGTGATCTGTGTCTTGGTATTCCTCTTTCCATTCTGATCTGTATCTATACTCAACATAGTAACTTCGCATTGATGAGATTCTGTCATAGGGTTAGAGAGTAATACTTCTTCTTCATCTGAGGTAGGTGCGCTACTCTTATGTATAGACAAATATTGTAAGTATTCCTAGGTTCTTTCATCTTCGACATCCAGACTTCTGGTCCTTAGTAGCTTCAATTGGTCCTCTTGTTCTTTCAGTAAGTTTGTTATCCTCTTCGTCATGAAGTCTCTTAGTTATTTCTTCTTTTGTTCTAGGGCTTCCTCTTCTTTTCTTCTGGTCTGATCCTTCTCAATCCAGGTTTTTCCTAGTAACATAGCAAATGGAGTGTTTCTCTCAATAAATTTAACAACCTCAAATTATTCCTCTATCTAAGTTCCATAAGAACTCACAGATATCTGGGTAAGTATTCCACATAGGATTATCATCTTTCCTCTAAATAATACTATTATTCCCATTGAAGAAATCATAGCAGGCTTTCCTAAAATTTCCCAAGTTCTTTCTGTCATGATATTCACTTGTGTTTCATCATCCACAACACAGTCAATGTCGAAGTCTCCTATTCTTGTTTCTATGCACTCTTTTTCTTTGAATATCTTTGATAAGTTGATATTTCTGTGATCATTCAAGGTTTATTTCATTTGTAGTAATACATTCTGTGATTCTTTCTTGGGTTCTTCCATGGTCTCCTTTTCTTGACCTTTCTCGGGGTTTTCTTATCTCATATTCATTCTTTCAACTTTAGCAATCATTATAGGGAAATCCAGAACTTCATGGTCCATAGCTTTACAACAGAGACAACTAGGTCTTCTACCAGGGCATTCCTTAGCAATATGTTCCAGTTTTCTGCAACTGTAACAAAGAGTTAATCCTCTCTTTCTCTTAAATGATCCCCAACGTTTCCTGTACTGCACACTAGGGTCACAGTAACTATCCTGCAAAAAATTCTTCCTAGGATCCTGCATCCATTTGTTAGTCCAAACATTCTTTCTATGCATAGGAATAACATATCTTTCATCGGATCTACTCATATCAAACCTTCTTTCTTCTAATAGTGCTCTAGTTTTTAGACTAGGATAGAATTTATCAAACATACCTAGATCCATACTTTTGAAAACAAAAATTTTCACTTATCTTACCTTTATCAGAGCACAAAACTTTTAGATATTACCTCTTTAAACAATTTTTTTTACTTTACCTCTATCAGAGCACAAAACTTCAAGATCTTACCTCTTTTCTTCACATCTACCTCTTCTCTTAGTACAAATCTTCGTAATCCAAGTAGAGTACTGTGCATAGAGATTTCTTTCTTTTCCTCAGTTCCCATCAATCACAGTTTTGAGTCCCAGCAACGAAACCATTTGTTGGCACACAGGGGAAGACCCAGGGTCTAACGCTTCAACAACGCACCAACAAAACCCTAACTACCGACCCTTTTGGCAACACCTACGAAGTAGATGATGTCTCACCCGAGGTAGAGGCAGGGGTGGTTGCAGGACTCAGATGTATGCAACCTAGCTGGGACACAGATCTGAGACTACAAAGTCTTAATGGAGCACTTAGCAATCATTATTCATAAGTATTTAACCTTATTTCATAGCTCAAATAAACCCTAATTACATAAAAGCGTAGTATTCACCCAGATCCAACATATTCAAGCACTAAGCATCTCAACATAGATCAGATCTAGCATCTTATTCACATCATTAGGCACTAGGCTATCATATTCATCTAAGCATACATTACTGCACTAAGAATTAGTCATATAAACAATAAAATAACCACTGCACAAAGCTACCATAACATAGGATATACATGGTTCACCCCCATCCTGGGGCTACATCCACCAACTCTTCTTCCCTTTATTGTATTTTGTTAATCTTCTACATGCACAAAGCCACAAGATCCTACTCCGCATAGGACAAGAGATTTGCATGCACTTTGCTAGATCCTCCTTCCCCAAGCTAGGTTACAACACAAATCTTTTACACAATCTTTTACAGTCACTTGCACTTAGCCTTGCAAGTATTCACACACTGTGAAGAGATCATTTACCATTATCACTCACACTTAGCACAACATCACACAAATGTTTTCATTCCCCTTCCTCTCTTATTTACTTCACCTAGGTATCTATTTATACTTAAAAAAAGGGGCCTAAAAATGGGTAAACCCATGGGCTGACATCCCCATACCTGTTACATAAGCCCAAAACCCAAAAATTCCCTAAAAAGGGGCCTACATCCCGTGATCTCCACTTTGACTTGTGCTCTGTCTTCGACATCCTGTCGAAGTTCTAAAATAGGTCAATCCTAACCAAGGATCTCCAAAAATTGGTCAAGGGCCAACAACTAGCCTCTTCAAAACTGTTTGGTTCAATCATAGATGAGAGTGCTAGGCATGTTTTTTCTGGTGAATGGATTCTTCTTCTAGTCTCAACTCCTGCATCTTTGTTTCCAATAATCTGATATGAAGGATGATTCTTTTGTACTCGTTTTCTAGGTGTATTTGGAGGCACTTGTTGAAATTGATCTTCTACTTATGTCTGATCCTCTTCATCTTCCCTTTCTACTTCTTCTTCATCTTCTACTTCTTCTTCATAAATTTGTTCCATTGATTCATTTTCTTCTTCCTTTAAATTTCGTCCACATGTTTCATCAATTGTTACATTGATGTTTTCCACAACTTTGTTCAACCTTATATTTTAACACTTGTGTGCTTTCCTTATACTTGAGTAACCAACAAGTGCTCCTTTGTCCACACGAGAGTCAAACTTTCCCATTCTTCCATCTTCTCTTTTGATGTAGCATTTTCTTCCAAATACTTTGAAGTGCTTCACATTTGTTGGTCTTCCTTTCCATAGCTCGTAAGGAGTTTTGTGAGTGGTTTTTCTGAGCATTACTCTATTTTGAATGTGAAATGTTGTATACACTGCATGTTTCTAAAAGATATCTTTCAATTTGGAATCCATTAACATTGTTCGAGCCATTTCATGTATTGTCTTGTTCTTTCTTTCAACACTCCATTCTGTCGAGGTGTCCTAGCAATGGAGAATTGTCTTTTTATTCCATGCTTGCTATAGTAGTCCATAAATTCCTTTGAAGTGAACTTGCCTCCATTATCATATCTCAAACATTTGATTTTTGAATCCATTTCATTTTCAACCAATTCCTTGTAGACCTTGAAGTTTTCAAAAGCTTCTAACTTATTCCTAAGAAAGAAAACTACAGTCATTCTTGTATAATCATCAACTAATAACATAAAGTATTTCTCACATTTTAAACCCTTTGTTGTAGTTGGTCCAATGAGATCAGTATGCACAATTTATAGTGGTCTTGTTGTTGAATATTCTTTTGATTTAAACCTATCTTTTGTTTGTTTTCCTTGTTGACAATGCTTTCATAAACTGTTGGTTGGTTTCACAATATGGGGCATTTCTCTAACTGCTTCCTTTTTTCTAAATTTGACAAGGTTATAAAAGTGCATGTGACCCATTCTTCTGTTCCATATCCAAATTTCATCTTCTTTTCCTAGACAACACTTTTCATTTCCAATTTCACTTAGTACATATATGTCGCTCGAAGTTCTTGCAGTTGTTGCAATCAATTTTCTTGAACCTTCTTTTCTTATCTAGCACTTTTTTGAATCGAAAGTAACTTTATGACCTTGGTCACACATTTGACTCACACTTAGAAGATTATGTTTAATATATTCTACTAGTATAACATTTTATGCCTTGGTATTCTTGTTTCCAATCATGACTATGCCTTTTCCAATGATTTTAGTTGAATCATCATTTTCGAAGGAGACTGATCCATATATTTCCTTATTAATGTAAGAAACATGTATTTATCACCTATCATGTGTTTTGAACAGCCATTGTCAACATACCAACCATGTTTATTTTTCTTAGCTTGTAGAGCGAGTGTGCATTCTTCATTGCTATACTGATTCTGCTTTCTTATCCATGTTCTCTTCTTAGGTTCTTGTTTTTTATTTTTATTGTTTTGTTGTGGTTCTCTAGGAGGAACTGTCATTCTGCAATCTTTTTCCATGTGTCCAATTTTTTTTCACTTGTAGCATTCCAATTCAGTGCTCAATGATTCAAACCTGTTGTAACTTCTTCTTTGCGTTTCACTAGGCCTTCTTGGATAACCCTTTTGTGTATGACTTTCAAAGTTGTTTATGTTACTGTTGTTAGCTCTGCAATTCATAGCTTTATGTCCAAAATTATTACATGCATAACATAAAACCAAGAAAGATAGTTTGATACTTGGGATTTTAATATCTTCTTAAAGGATTTTCTCTTCTGAATCCTTCTCCTTCCCGAAGCCTATCTGTCGGTTGTTGATTCTGAAATCTGAATCTTCTCAGTGGAGGAGTGTCCCTATAATATTCCTTGTAGATATTCATATCCCCTTTGATTGTTTCTGCATAGATTTTTGGATATGTTTCTTGCTATGTTGTTTTGGATATTGATCCCTTTTATGTCTGATTGTATCCAATTTCGGACTTGTCATGATGAGGTTTTTCACTGCTGATAATTTCATCCAAAACTTTTGAGTTTTTCTGCATATTTTTCTTTTGAAGATCATTTCTTAATGTGACAATATCTGCTTCCAAATTTCCAATGATCTTGTCTCTTTCTTCTAGTTGCTCTTTGAGTGCTTCTTCACTATCTTTTTCTTCTTCTATTTGAACCTTCAAATTTTTGATCATTTGTTCTAGTTCCTGAGTGTCTTGTTTCTTTTCTAGTTCTGCTTGTAGCTTCTTGTTTTTCTTCTTTTTTCTTCTTATAACTTATATGGCACACAATAATTATTCTCGGTAGTCAACTTCTGCCTCTTCATATTCTTATTCGGCCTCTTCATATTATTCTTCGGTGTCCTTTGTCAGTATTATACTACCATGAATAGAAATATTTATGTCTCATTGTCATTGACTTCATCTTCATCTGATGATGAGATGTCTTCTTTGGTGCATAATATTTTCTTGAAAACTTTCTTTGTGGTTCTTTTGCCTTTATATGTTTGTTTGTTATTTGAGTAATATTCATCATTCCTCTTATTTTTATTACGAGGAAATTTGTTAGAAAAATGACCAATACCATCATAATTAAAAAAAATCAAAGGAAACTTACCTTTATATCTGTCGTTGGTTCCCTTGTTCAATCTTCTGAAAAAGTTGGCCATTTCTTCATCATCTTTCGAGATGTTGCTGTTGTTGCTATTTTCTTTTTCTTTTTGCTTTCCCTTTTTCTTTGACCTTTTAGATGCTTTGAAAGTTTCTCCTTTTATATCTGTATTTTTCTGTTCAATTCTCTTTTCATATGCTGTGAAGATTCCATGTAGTTTTTCCATGCTTATTGAGTCTAGATCTGCTCTTTCTTCTAGTACTGATATCTTAGGATCAAATCTCATAGGAAGAGATCTTAGTACCTTTTGAACAATTACATATTCTTTAATTTATTCTCCCAATCCTATGATTGCATTTACTGTTTCATCGAATAGTAAAAAGTAAGTTGCAATATTCTCATCTTCCTTCATCTTTAGTTGTTCGAACTAACCTCTCTAAGTTTGAATCTTTTCTGCTTTGACTTTTGAATATCTTTCATAAATATTTTGAATCTTGTCCCAAATCTCTTTAGCTGATTTACAATGTATAAATTTGGTGTAAACTGATTCACAAAGACCATTCAGAAGTGCATTTGTGGCTTTGGAATAATTTTTCTGGAGTTTTGTTTCTCTTTCATTTGTCAGTGGGACTGTTGGTTCTTTGTATCCATCTACAACTAATTGTCAAATTTCAAATCCCTATGCCTGTATATATGTTTTCATCCTTCTACTCCAAAATGAATACTTTTGTCCATCAAACTGTGGTATTTCATTTTTATACATGTTGTTTCTCTCCATGATCTACCTTTCAGTGGTTAAACTGATTTATGAAGGAACCAACTCTAATACCAATTATTAGATTACTAAGAGGGGGGGTGAATCAGTAATAAAGAAATTTAATACTTTTTCACCATAAAATGCAAGTGTTATATCAATGTAGCATTAGCATCCAATAATTGTAGAGTAAATAAACAATGAACAAATGAGCAATCATACACATACATAGTACACTAGTGCCTTTATGTGGAAACCCAAAATGGGAGAAAACCACGAAACATTTTTTTCTTATATGTCTTGAAGAATTACATTCATTGGAAGCACCAACTTCCTTTGTTTT
>SNQJ01S0044020.1:126291-140563 GCA_010110895.2 Picea sitchensis
GAAGAATTACATTCATTGGAAGCACCAACTTCCTTTGTTTTCCAGCTGCAATTGGAAGGAGGCTCCAACCCCCTAGTTTCTTAGGCTACAACCTGAGGGAAGCTCCAACTCCTTAATTCTCTGGATACAACCAGAAGGAGGCCACAACCCCCAATGTTCTCCAGATACAACCAGAAGGTGGCTACAACCACTTCTCATTTCCCTGTCCAGCTTCTCTGACGTATAAGTAGAATGATGGAACCACTTTCACACTATCACTGTGAGATATATTGTTGTAAACCTGTACCAATCAACCTGGACCAAATAACCTGAACCATGCGTCAACCATGCATCAACCTGTACCTCAACCTGTAATCAACCTGTACCATAAGCAAGTGCATCAACCATGCACCAACATGTACCACAACTTGTACCATCAATGAGTGCATCAACCATGCAACAAATATGTACCAATCATGCATCAAATACACATAAACTATGACTCATCCAGATGTACCAACATCATCAACTATACACATCATGTATGTGCCAACTCATCAACTAATTGTCTCAACCATTGTTGGCATAGGGGAAGACCCAGGGTTCAGCTCCAAGAGTGCACCAACAAGCCCTAACTACTGGCCCTTTCATCTACACCTGTGAAGTAGATGCAGTCTCACCCGAAGCAGCTATGGGGGGGTTGTAGGAAAAAGATGTCTACAACCAAGGGAATTATCAGGTAGATCTAATACTAGAACGGTACAACATGCATATATTACTTATCAACTTATATCCACTTCACACAACTATAGATATGATCTAACACAACAATGTAATAACAGTATATCAATGAAAAGAACAGAGCATCAATTACACGCAACACAAAATATACGTGGTTCACCCTCCCTCTAGGGCTACATCCATAAAACTGTGCTTTATAATATATTAAGATGAAGCATACAGTTTTGATCTACGCTCTTAGTCAGCATATCTTCTCTCTTCTTCTCTCGATCTCTTCCCTCCCCGCGCACCCAGCTGCAGGGTTGATCTTCGCACCCAACTGCAGGGTTGATCTTCACACCTAGCTGAAGATCTTACAATACCAGAAGGCTCACGTACTCATCTCTTCTCTCTCTCACAACAGAAATTACTCATGTCAATGCGACTAGATATCACCAACTCGAACCAACCCTCCTCCCTCATACAGGTTATTATTTATACATTACAATCACTCATCGACATCCTTAGGTTGAAACCTAGGTGTCAAAACCCTAGATACGAAAACCCTAGGTTAACTTGACCCGCATTTTTAGGGATTCACCAGCCTGTCTTTCCTTCCTTCTCAAGTGGTACTCTAAAGCATCTAATGGTGGGTTTTTTATCTTTTTGAGATTCCCATGATCCTTCTTCCTTTCTTACATGTCATCCTCGATCTCCTCATCCAACGTCTTTCTTTCTCAGACGTCGCTCCGTCGTTTCTGCTCTTTTTCTCACTTCGACCCAGTAACAGTCAGTGTGTCTTTTGTGAAGTTCTCGATTTTCCTTTTCTTCCTTGATCTTTGCTTGCTTCCATAACCAAGGGCCAACAGGCCCCTAAAAATCACCTTTGACTCATCCCAAGGTACTTCAGATCTAATCCTTCTGTTTTACTTCAACTCCAGACTGCGTAGTGCAGCCTCTTCCTTCTGTTCTTTGCCTCCTCTCCTTCCTTGTGCATGCTGTCTTTTTTGTGTCTGGTACCCAGTTTCAAATTCACCTGGTACCTAGACCCTTTTTCTTATGCTTTTACTTAAAGCTGCGAGGAAACTAGTTTCCATAGTACAACTTCAGCCGAATCCCATTCACTAATCCTTCCTTCCATTCTTCATTCAAAGTTTTCAATTGTTCAGCTCCTCCTTCTGTAACATAGGAGATCTCATATTGGCCCAAGCCAATGCGTTCTGAACTTCCTAGGATGCTTCGTGAACTTATTTTCATATACCAGTACTAGATCACTTTCCTTGAATGTCTTCCTCTTGATGTGCCTGTCATGATAGTCCTTCTCTCTTTCTTTTTGTACCTGCTGGTGGAATCCTGCAATAAATATGTCTTCTTCGAGTTCGACCAACTGCGCAAGGCTCTCTTGAACAATGCCAGTGTCATCCATATCTATAAAGGCAACAATTCTTAGGCTTGGCACTAGGTATTCCATTAGGACAATGACTTCAAGACCATACACCAACTTGAAGGGGGTCTGCATTGTTAATTTCTTGCAAGTGGTTCTACAAGCCCAAAGTATTACTAGCAGGGATGATTTTAAGGATGGAAATTTATTTTGAAATGTAGAGACCTTGGTGAATATTACTAATCCTTCATATGCCAACTATAAATGTTTGGTGATATTTTTGTAAAAATATTCAAATTTCTAAGGATTTTATATAGTTTGTATAAAATTTTGGTGATTTTTAAGGTAAAATAATTTGATCCTATAGAATTTGGGTGAATCATTTTTTGGGAAAAACCATGGAAAATTAGCCCATGAGAGAAATTTATCCCCTAAAATCATCCTTGTTCACACTACATATTTTCGTCAGCGTTGTCTCCAAGATTTTGTTGAATGCTTCCACTATCCCATTTTCTTGTGAATGATAAGGCGTGCTCTTCTGATGGTGGACTATAAATTCCTCAGTCAGGGCTTCAACAGTTTTATTTATGAAATGGGTGCCTTGATCACTCATAAGGATATTTGGGCATCCAAACCTAGTTATGATGTCCTCAAATATGAAGCGTGCAGTTGTAGTTGCACTACAGTCCTTAACTTCTCTAGCTTCGACCCATCTGATCAAGTATTTTGTCACATTGATGATGTACCTTGCTCTTGTGCGCTTTCCTAGTGGGTTTATGGGTCCCACGAAGTCAATGGCCTATTTCTCAAATTCCTGTAGGGTTAGTTGTGGTGATAATGGAATTTCATCTCTTCTAGATGGTTTTCCAACTCTTTGGCGTACATCACAAGCCTTGTAATAGTCTTTAGAATATCTGTGTAAGGTAGGCCACCAAAGGCTAGATCTTAGAACCTTTTGCGTAGTTGCTTTCCCTGCATAATGTCCTCCTGTGATGCCCTCGTGAACTTCTGCAAGGATCAATGGTCGCTCTGCCTCCATAACACATCTTCTTAGTATCTCATCAGGTCCCATCTTGTACAGTTGTCCAGTTATAAGTGAAAAGTCTGTAGTACGCACTACTAGTTGTTTATTCTAAGGGATTGTATACTCACAAGGTTCCATTCATGTTGACAAGAACTGGACTATTTCTGTAAAGTGGTCATCAATCTTTCTAATGGACAATAGTTGTGCATCTGGCAGTGCATCCTCCAAACTAGTTGGTTCTTCACCATGATCCAACCTTGACAAGTGGTCAGGACCTTTGTTCATTCTTCCTAGCTTGACTATGATCTCAAAATCATATTCTTGAAAGAGCAGAAGCCATCTGCATATTATTCCCCCCAACACTGGTTTGTTGACTAGGTATTTGAGTGTGGAGTGATCAGTAAACATTTTAAGGTGCCCTCCCAACAAGTAGTGGCGAAATTTTTGTAGCGCATACACCATGGATAACCCTTCTCGCTCAGTAGTGGTGTAGTTGACCTCTGCTATTGATAGCTTCCTGCTAGAAAAATCTAATGGGTGGTCAATGTCTCATGTTCCCGGTTGTTCCAATACAGCTCCCAATGTAATAGAATATGCATCGACATGTACATGAAACTCCTTGGTCCAATCTGGGAAAACCAAAATGGGCACAATGACCATCTTTTGTTTCAATGTGTTGAAGCTCTGTTGGCATTCTTTTGTCCAACTAAACTGAAAATCTTTCTTCAAAAGATTCTCCATGGGTGCTGTAATCTGGGAATATCCCTAAATGAACTTCCTGTAATATCTTGTGTGTCCCAGTGCAGTGTGCAACTGTTTGACTGAAGTAGGAGGGGGTAGATCAACGATAATGGAAATTTTAGATGGATCAACCAACAATCTCTGCTTGCATACAATATGGCCTAACAACACTCCAAATGGTGAGAAGAAGATACACTTCTTCAGGTTCAAGAAAATTTGAGACTGCCTACATTTGTCTGACATTAGCCTTAAACATTCAATATCATTCTTTAATAAACTAGAGACAGTCCAATCATCAAAATATGCTTCTAGAAATTTATGCAGAAACTCCTTGAATGCTTCGACCACCACCCTGGAAAACATGGCTGGGGCATTCTTCAATCCAAATGGCATCACTGTGTACTGATAGGACCCCCATTATGTTGCAAAGGTGGTCTTGTGGTGATCTTCCTTGGCAATTTGGATCTGATGGTATCCTGAAAATCCATCTATAAAAGAATATACTTCCTAGCCTCCCACATTATATAACACTTCGTCAGTGAATGGCGTAGGGAAGGGGTCTTGAAAACATACATCATTTAGCTTCCTGATATCTACACAGATCCTGATCTCTCCTGTCTTTTTGTCCTGAACCACCATAGGGATGATCCACTCTGATTCTTCAACATGTTCTATAATCCTTGCTTCCGGTATTCTGTCGAGCTCAATCTTCACTTTCTCCTTATATTTAGGGTTTAATTTGTAGGGTCTTTGTTTGAATGGTTTTGCATCTAGTTTCAAAGGGACCCTCATCTCTCCCATAGGCCCTTTGATGCCCTTCATATCATTGAACTTGGTCAGAAACAAGTCCTGATACTCATGCAATAGTTCTGTGATCTTGTTAATGGTAGCAGCATCCCAATAATCTCTGACATTTGCAATATTCAGTGTCTACTCTGTTCCAATATTGACCTTATTAATCTTTATTGGCTTACCAATGAATGGTATCTCAACTCCTGGTCCTTCCACATCTCTCTGGCCTTTCATTTTTGCAATGTTCACCTTCCTCAGATCATCGTCTTCATCAACATTGATGTTGTAATAGCCTTGTAGTTTCTGGAGAGGCACAGTCCATTCATCCTCTTCTTGTTCCAAAGGAAGGATAGATGCCTCCTCGTATACTTTCTATCTCACAATTTGCAATGCTTGATGTACTGAAGGATATTGAATTTCAAATAAGAAGGTGGTTATAAAATTATGAGTCATACCTTTCCAATCTGTACTGATGAGGCACAACTCTAAATGAAGGTACCAGTTGATAGGTGTTGTTTCCAGTGTGTTAATGAATTTGTGTACCCACTTCTCTTGAGGGATGTTACTCTAGGATTCCTCACAGCTTCACACATGGTCCTTTGGGCATCTTCGACCTGTGTACCAAAATTTGTAGCCTTCTACTTGTGCTGAGAACCGCATTGTCATCAAGGTACGACATTGTATCCAGTATATAATACTTCTTTTGTGTGTCCCCCACCATATTGTTGGGGTTTCTTTCAAGGCCTCATCCATTGCCAACAATATTTGTTGCATTGGTATACTTTCTTCAAAGTTCGACAAGAAGGTTTCTAAGGGATTTAGACCATCAAAGGTGGGTAAGTTACTTACTATTGTGTCGATCTAGTGAACTTCTTTGGTTAATATAACACATCTTCTTGTAGATACCTCATACATTTTATTCTTCCAGTTCTCCAATGCTTCTTCTAAGTCTGATGAACATGCGTTGTCACTTTTCCAGCTTAGGTTTCCATCAATAGTAGGATTAATGTAATCCTGTTGTCTGGCTGTTAATTTGTATATGCTTTCCAGTTCATATGCGTGATCTTATTCTCTGATGGGCTCTGTGTATCGTTGACCTTCATCTATATATAAAGCCACAATGACCCTAAGGCCATCTCTTTCAAATGTCATTTGTCTTTTCTTTAAATCAACCATAGTGGAATTATTGAAAGCCCAATCAATTCCTAACAGTGCAGGGTAAGGACAGTTGTCATCAACTATCTCAATTACCTCAAAATCTGCAAATGTTCTTACTCCATCAATGTTCATAGGGACATTTTACAGTCTACCAAAGGGGCTTACAACTTGCTGATTAGCCATCCTAAGCCTGATAGGGGAATAGATCAACCTCGGTTTTCCCATCAGTGCCCAAGTTTTCTTTGTCATGGCATTGACCTCTGACCCTAAGTCGAGGACCACATATTCTATATCATACTCTCCTATTTGAGCATTTAAGTGTAACTCCTTATTTTTCCTTCTCTTCTTAGCGATTTGGTGTACTTCCCTATTCAGTAAGGGGCCAGTCTTTCCTATCTCACATTGTTTGATTAAATTTTGTAGTTCTTGTACAATACTCTCATCCTAAATCAACTTAAGACAAGTATATAGAAATTCCATGAGCTTGCTTACCTCTTTTCATTCTCGTGGCGAAGATGACTGATCAAATGCTTGAGGCATTTCATATTCTCTCACTTCTGGTCATGTCTCTGATGAATAACCTTGGTCTCCTTTGAACTCTTTTCTTTCCTCCTCAAATATTTGTCTTTCCTTCTTTGCATCAAAAGTTTGGGTCTTCTCTGCATCTTTCCTGATTCCTGAATCTTTTGTAGTCTTCCCTTGGTTCATTTTTTCATCTCTTGTAAAAATTCCCCCTCTACTAATAAAAATGACTTTAGGTTGTTCTCCACAAGGTTCATCTTTGATCAATTGTATTTGTGGGTTCTGCTGAGGTACTCATTTCTCTTGAAGTTTAGCCAACAATGTTGGAAATTCCTCGATAACATGTTCGAAAGAGTTGCAATAGTTGCAAGTGGTACAAGGGTTTTGAAAATCCCTTGCCAAGTGTCCTGGTTGTGTGCAGTTATAACATATGATTTTTCCTCGGCCTCAACCCATACCTCCTCCTCTTCCTCGTCCTCTGAATCCACTACGAGGATTGAAGTTTCCTCTCCCAGGGGAGTTGCACTACGTAGTCTTTCCTTCTTGTTGTACTTCACCTTGAAATTTTTATATATCTCTTGACCTTTCATGCATGAGATCGTAAGCCCTACAATCCCTATCATCATGTCCCACAGACTTACAAAACATGCAATACAAATTTGTGGGTGTCTAAACATATTTTTTCATGTAATAGCACTCACGAGGGCGATGTCTATTTCGACATATGTCGCACCAGGGTAAAGTGACTTGCTTCAAAGGGCTCGAAGCTCTAGAGGCCAAGTATGCATGGAATAGGGGAAAATGTTCCTTGTCATGGCCTTCTGACCTGCATATGACACACCATATGTCTTCTCTTTTATCTTTTCCCTTGTCTTTCTTCATATCTTCAACCTGTAGAGACAAAATAGTTAATTGAATCATTATCTGACTCATACCTAAGATGGATTCTCCCATAGGGGCTGATTCTAACTTCATGAAGATCTCCAACGCCTCAGCCTGCGAAGCAATCTTCTGTTGCATCAGAGGAAATTTGATGTGTGGTAATAGGGAAGCAATGAACCACTCTTTGTTTGGCTCATCTGGGATCTAAAAATTCAATTGGTCTGTTAAGGTCTTGAATCTGTGGTCGAATTCCCAGACAGGTTCAACTATCTTCTGCTTGATCTCTTTCAGTTTTGTAATACATTGCGACTTTGACTTGGGTTTCTTGAAAACTACAATCAACATATTCTTGATCTTGTTCAACGGCTTAGGCTGTGCAAGTCCTTGGAAAAGCTTCATGTACCAGCTTAGTGCGCGATCTCAAAGGGTAGTACTAAACTGGGTTCTTTTAACAGCTTCATCGGTGACATTTTTAATATTCCATGTGGCTTCACATAGAAACTAGTGTTGATTAGGATCTTCAAATCCATCTCCCCTAAAGATAGGGAGTCTCATCTCATCTGCCATAGATCTTCCTAAGTTTCCTGTCTGAGTATGTGGTGGACTACTAGTAATAGCTTTCTGAATGGTCTGGTAACTCTGATTGCTTAATGCTTCTGAGCCAATAGGAGTGTTAATAATACTTACTTCAATAGTCTGCGCAGTTCCTGAGGTTTCTAGCTCGTCTCGACGAGGTTCTTCAGATTCCTCTTCCTCTTCCCTAGCAGGTTCTGAATGTTCTTTGTTCATCAGATATACCTCTTCTCAATTGTAGAAACCCTCGTCTTCGTAGTTCTTCTTGAACAGGTTCACAAGATAAACTTCTCTAAACACTCTCCCACTGCACGTATGTCTAGCCTCTGTGTGGCTATCGCTGTCCCAATTTCTGAACATTAGCCTTTTTCAAATCTGACCAATCTAATGGACCTTCAAGATGTTCTTCTCATGCAATAACATCTTGATTCTCAACTTCAGAAAATGTAAAAAAATTCCTCTGGGTCCCTTGAAGAAATATCTCTCATCTTGGCTATATGACTCTACTCTATCAACATCAAACTCTGTGATGTACCCTCCAATGGTGCTATCAAACCAATGATCTACTACTCTTGACACGACGTTGTAAAATCTCTTGACCTTATTGATCAACGTCGATGTCCAAACTATAGGAGGTCTAGATCTGACCTCAAACTGGGTGTCTACCAACCTGGCTAACCACTCATATAGCTCGTGATGGATTCCTCCAAAGAATATCTCATGTATATCAGTAAAAATATGTCTCTCCAACCAATCCTATGTACTAAGATTAGGGTTCTCGTTTTGGGCTTCAGCGAAGTCCTTTTCCTGATCCTCTATACACTTTTGAATCTCTGTCTTTGATGGAAACCACCTTGACATTCCATCAAGAAGATTCAAGTATCGACAACGGAACCATTTGTTGGCACAGGGGCAGACCTAGGGTTCAGCTCCAAGAGCGCACCAACAAGCCCTAACTACTATCCCTTTCAGCTACACTTGTCAATCAGATGCAGTCTCACCCGAAGAAACTATGGGGGAGTTGCAGGACAGAGATGTCTAAAACCAAGGAAATTATCAAGTGGATCTAATACTAGAATAGTACAACATGCATATATTACTTATCAACTTAGATCTACTTTGCACAATTATAGATCTGATCTAACACAACAATGCAATAAAAGTATATCAATGACAAGAACAAAGCATCAATCACATGTAACACAAAATATACGTGGTTCACCCTCTCTCTAGGGCTTCATCCATAGAACTGTTCTTTATAATATATTAAGATGAAGCATGCAGTTCTAATCTGCACTCTTAGCCAACATATCTTCTCTCTTCTTCTCTCGATCTCTCCCCTCCATGTGCACCCAACTGCAAGGTTGATATTCACACCCAACTAAAGATATTACAATACCAGAAGGCTTACGTACTCAACTCTTCTCTCTCTCACAACAACAATTACTCATGGCAATACGACTAGATCTCACCAAATCGAACCAACCCTCCTCCCTCATATAGGTTCTTATTTATACATTACAATCACTCACTGACATCTTTAGGTCAAAACCTAGGTGTCAAAACCCTAGATACCAAAACCCTCGGTGTCTAAAACCCTATGTCAACTTGACCCTCGTTTTTAGGGGTTCACAAGCCTATCTTTTCTTCCTTCTCGCGTGGTTCTCCAAAGCATCTAACTATGGATTTTTTCGCTTTCTGGGTTGTCCACGATCCTTCATCCTTTCTTACCTGTCATCCTTGATCTCCTCGTCCAACGGCTTGCTTTCTTGAACTTTGCTTCGTCTTTTCTTCTCTTTTTCTCACTTTGACCCAATAACAATCACTGTGTCTTCTGCGAAGTTATCGTTTTTCCTTTTCTTCCTTGATCTTTTCTTGCTTCCATAACCAAGGGCCAACAACCATGTACCCAACATGTACCTCAACCAAAATCCCTCATCAATTTCATCATCCAAATATTATTTGTAACTCTGTAATAGACCTAGTGTATATGATTACATACCTGCAACATTCCTTAACTTTAACAAAAAGAGAATAACATTTTCATAAAACTTTACTTTAGTCTCACATGACTAATTTTGGATTAGTCAAAAACCCTAACTTGAAATAATCATAACTATGTACCTGTAATGAATAAAGATCTAAAAATGGTACACAATGTTCTTCAGTGTCTTTTATGCAATTCCTTCAGATTTAAGTACTTGGAACCTCTCAGAAAAGGAGTTATAGCAAAAATGGCATACCTAGTTGAATTTTGTATTATTCTAGAGAGTGAACTTATAGAGCATGCCCCACACAGAATATTTGTTGTATGGATCTGAAAATTGTAAATAGAATACTAAAAATTGTTCTCTAACCAATACATTTGGTCTTACTAAATTTGGATCTATTTTAACCCAAAACCCCTGTTTTAGACTAGTTTCAGGACTAGCCCCAAGCCCTATTTTCCACAGTGTGTAACTCCAAAAATACAACGACCCACAAGCTCAAATTTGTATCACAACTACTTGGATATGTTTTCTCAATGTCCTCCCAATTTCACGATCTGAGTCATTCTAGAAAAACAATTATTGCGAAAATGGTGATATGACCTGTAAATAACATACCTTAGAAAGCATCATCAAAAGAATTTATCCTCCCTTCAATTTTGGCCTTCTTTACTTCACCTTCCCTCTGAAATTTGGCTTAGATATCCTTTGGTTACCTCAGTAACCTATAGATATTCAATATGATCAAGTGTGATTAAAATGAAATATCCTTTCCTCTTATTTATACTTTCATGTACCTTCCTAAAGGAATTACCTTTTAACCATCTTAACCCACTTTCCTTATTTTAGGGTTAACCCACTTCTAACCACTTATCCACTTAGTAATTTCTCCATTAACTTTATTATTTAAATAATTTTTTTTGTATTCGCTTTGAATTATATTACACTCATCACTTCACTTTATTATTTACCTTCTAAAATCTCTTAAACCACTTTGACTACTTTGACCTTTTGGGGCTTCTAGATGACCATGAGGGTTCTCCAACTTCACATGGCCATAACTCTCTAACCGCAAGGAGTTATGTGACGCTCCACATAACACTAGAAATGGAATGACATGTACTATCCATCTAGAATATTTGTATCTGCAAATATATCAAAACTCATACCAGTATCCATCAAACAAACTTGGGTCCATTTCCCAAACCTTTCTCCAACTTCACATGGTCATCACTCTCTAACCATGAGGATTTATGTGACGTTTCACATACCACTAGAAATGGCATGAAATGTATCCATATGGAATAATCTTACCTGAAAATATATCAAAACTCATACGATTATCCATCAAACAAACTTGGGTCCATTACCCAAACCTTTGTGCTACCAGACTTTCTTCAAGGGTTGACATCAATGACAACCAACCCAAATAATTAACATATATATTAATTATAAACTGCAACTTGTGAGGGACACCAATCCCTTTTGAGCACCAAATCAAGGAGACACCAATCCCTTGTTTTTCAAGCACCAACTTGTGGAAGCTACAACTCCATGTTTCTCCAAGCACCCACTTGAAGGTGTCTATGAAAAAATTGCACAATAGGAACCTTGCATGCAAAATATTGCAATGCACTATACTATTTCTATTACTATATTAGATAACTAGTAGGTGGGACCCCTTAGAGAAGTTGTATTAATTTGATTTTTCTCCTTTATTTTTTGAAATAAATGTGACCTGCAAACAAATGGTTAGATTAAATTACAATTTGATATTTTATTACATGCACAAATGGTTTCGTGGTCAATAATTTACGAGACTCCTTATCCTCATATTCCGTTGAATATGTTATTTCCATGATTAAAATGAAGGAAACAAGTGATAGGCCTTTCACGCCAAAATTATGACATTATGATTATAAGTTTCAAAAGCTATATATTTTAACATGGCTTGTGAGATATTTAAAAATAATGGTCAATTTATTGCATGCACATATATATCACATATGGTATTACAAAAGGTTGTCGCATGCAAAGTGTGAATGAACCCAACTTAGAGTTAAATTCATATATGTTATGGACCTCATATATCACATTGCTTGATTGGTAAGTTGGTATGGTTGATATATAGAGCAGTGACAATTTGTAATACTTATGAATGTGGTCTAGCATTGATCTATGCTATGGTTGACATATGCCATATTGTTTGGTTGTTTAAGTGATATCGTTGATTTTTTTAGTATTGACACTATGTATTATTCATAAATGTGGTATATTTCTTGAGTATGGTTGCGAGATCGATGGATAGTACCAAGGCTTGATTTGGATTTTGAGCTGGAAAGTAAGTGCTTTCCACTGTGTAAATTTTGATTGGATGTTATGAAAGGTTGGTACGTTTTGGTAAATTTTGAGGCAATGTGATTTGATGGAGAGTTAATGCATTCTCATTGGTTTTCCTTCCTGAGGATACCACCTTTTTCATTTTTTCTTGTTGAAAATGGTTTGTTGTTGTTAGTTGAGGGTTTGTAGATTCTAAGGTTTTGGTGGTTGGATAACAATGTCTCATGGATATTTAGCTTACTTAGATAGATGTGGGCATTTTTCAACTTCTTTGGCATCGATGGATTTATTTGTTCTGATAAATTTTAAATATTGAGTCAATTTGTTTGCATATTGTGTGTTTTTTATTGTTGGAAGATTGGTTGTTGTCATTGATGTCAACCCTAGTCATTGGTTTTGGACCGCAAGATTGATGAAGGTATTTGGACATGAAGGACAATGCACATGCATATACAACACCCATGTATGGATAGTATACATCATGTTGTTTCTGGTGGTATGTGGCATGTCAAATGGATCCTCATGGTTGAGGAGAAATGAATTTTTGAAGATGTCAAAGTGAATTGAAGAAGGAAGTACAGGTCGGCCCTGAAGATAATTAAAGAAAAGAATTACAAAATAAGAAAGTGTCAGGTCGGACCCAATGTTAAAATCAAGTGACATAAATGGTATAAATATATATCATTATACATTCATTTGATAAATAAGTCTAATTTTAGAGGAAATCAAAAGTAAAGAAGACCATATTTCAAGGGAGGATGAAGTCTTTTGGTGATGTGTTCTAAGGTATGCTATTTACAAGTCATCTTACCATTTTCAATATAACATTTTTTATAGAACGATTCAGATGGTGAAATTGCTATGGTATTGAGAAGAAATATCAAGGTACCTATGGTAAAAAAAATCATCTCTTTGTTCACTGAAAATTTGTAGATACACTCTGTGGAAGATAGGGTTTTTGACTAGTCCTGAAGCTAGTCAATAAATAGGTGTTCCAGGTAAAACAGTGATAACGTCTTCATAGAGAATCCAAATAAAGTGAGACAAATTTCATTGGAAATATTACGGATGTTAAATATTGAGCATGGGCAATTCTGTACAAGTTTTCTCTCCTAAATAAACCATAATTGAACAAGGTCTACCATTCTCTATAACTTCTTTTTAGGGAGGATTCAAGGAGTGAAACTTGGAGAAGTTTTAGAGAATACATTGAATAATATTATATATAGGATCATATTATTCTAAGAATTGAAGAATTTCATAAATTGAATAAGTCTCAGGAAGCATTATCAGGTTCTATGTGATGGTTGGTTGATGGTGATGATTTAATGTAAAGTTTTATTATCTCTCATATATTCTTGGGTGGAAGGAAGGGGCAAGGATGGAGAGTTCAACCCTCTCTTTATATTGGAGGATTGTATCTTCCTCTTGGAGTTGTATCCCTCCCTTTACATTTGGAAGCTGTAGCTAGCTTTGGAAGTCATTACTTCCCTTGAACAATAACTATTGATTATTTCTCATATATTTTGCATGGTGTATTGGTTTAACTCTTATACTATTGTTCATTTCTCATTGGCTATAATTGAATGTTTAAAGTATAAGTTGAAAAGTTTTTTAAGTTGTACTTGATATTGATTGACCCCCCTCTTAGTATCAACAATTTGTATAAGAGCCAGGTTACCTTCAGTACAGTTTAACCCGTGGAAGGAAGATCCTAAGAAAAAATGGAAGACAAATTTCTAAAAGGGATTCCACCATTTAATGGAAGCAATTTTGAATATTGGAGTAACATAATGGAAACTTACTTGAAATCTATTGGGGAAGATGTTTGGTTCTCATTTGATTCAGGACACAATGATTTGAAGAAACCAAAGACTACAACTCAGAAGGAAGCAAAAAGGAACAACAAATTGGCAATAGATACCATTCTGGATGGATTGACAGATTCAGTGAAATCCAAGGTGGGATCATGTGCATCATCAAAATATATTTGGGACAAGCTACAAGACCTTTATGTAAGGGAAGAAGTAGTATAAGAAGAAGAAGAAGAATTTGAACCAAATTACAACATCTCAGATTTCAAAGAAGCAAATAAAGGTCAATTATTTTTCTTTAATTGTGAAGGAGTAGGACATGTTGAATTTGAATATACTCATCCAAGGATTGAAA
>SNQJ01S0044020.1:140701-151957 GCA_010110895.2 Picea sitchensis
TGGGTAGTTGTGAAAATACAGTTGTAAGCTTGAAGAAACAATTAGAAGACTTTGAGAATTTAAGAGAAGAAACCATTTCCTTTAAAAATCTACTCGAAGAAGAAAGAAGAATAGGAGAAGTAAGGAATGTCCAAATGATGAAGAAAGAAGAAGATTGTAAGAAACTTGAACCAAAAGTTGTCTCATTGACGAAGAACTTAAGAAACTCTCAAGTGCCAAAAGAATTAACACCGTAGGATCCTTACTAAGTTTTTGTTCATCTATCTCCTCTGATAGATTATCTTCTGCTAGTTCCACTTTTACTGGTTCCATTCCAGCTTCTTCTAGCTGGTCCTCATGATGGAACGTTTCCTCTGGCTTGGCTATTTCCTGGAAGCCATCTTCTCGTTCTCGATTGTACAACCAATCCTCTAGCATATTCAACTTTTTCTCCCACTGAGTGAGCATGTCAACTGTATGCTCCTCTTCTATTGGGGCAGACTTAAGTATATTATCCTTCTCCTCCATGACAGTCTCAACTTGTCCTTCTGTTGTTGCATCCACAAGACATTTGCTAGCCTCTCCTTGGATGCTTGGCATGAATATTTTGATTCCTCCAATGAACACAATGCTCCTCTCATCCTCCTCTTCTATGATAGAAGTATTTAACTTATCATCATATTCATCCACATGGATTTCCACTCCAAATGAATCTTCATATGGATGAAGCATATCTTCTGCATCCTTTCCATCTGTCAATTTCACTTGCTGACATGAACTCTCAGCTAATATTATCTCTTCTCCCTTTCCCACCTGGAAAATGTGGATGTCTCCTCTTCCCTCCTGGAATTTTATGAGATCAAGTAATCTCTTCTCATTTCCCACTTGGAAATCTACGAGACCTCTACCAGATCTCTTTCCCTCATCACCAAGGTTTTCAACATGCCTTGGCCACTTTCTTGACACTTGTTGTTTCTTTCTGGCTAACAAATTTCGAAGAGGACACTTGTATTTCTATTTCAAAGGCCACTCATATCTCTAGTGTACCTTTTCCTCCTACTGCATCTTCAATTCTAGCTTCTCTATATCTGCTCAGATTTCACTGAGCTCCTTGTTAATTTCTGCTTTGCTCTTCCACAGGAAGTCTTCTCTTCGACCACGCTTATGGCCTTCAATAACCATAGTTTTTCACCTTCATCCCACCTGATTGTTTACCATCTACTGCACACCTTGCAACAATCTCTATAGATAATCACACTATGTATTCCCTCACCTGTTTTCTACAGACAAACTTCTGATACCACTTGATAATATCAGTTCACTCCTTCATCTCTCCTACCTAAAAAAAATTTGAGGCTCTCATACCACTCTGTTGGTATCAGAGTACCTCCTTTGTCTATGATTTTTCCTACGATCTACATACAAAACCAGGCTTTGATACCACTTTGTTGTAGACCCCCCCCCCTCTCCTTCACTTCTCTCCTCGAGGGATGCTCGACCTCTCGGTCTAGGATCATTCAGTCACCTGAATCGAATCAAATCTTTGGGTCCCTACTGGCACCCTCTTCAATTTTCACAGGTACCTCTTTCTCCAAAGTGTAGGTTCTATCATACCCGTGACTCTTCCTTTGCCCCTTCGAAGAAATTTAATGATGGGCACTAGCTCCCTATGTTAGGCCCATTCTCCCATATGACCTCGAGATGTGTCTCGGGGATAAACCCTGAAATGCACTTTGGACTTTGGGCTTCGGCCTTTTCACAGCAACCAACTCCTATTTTCCTGAACTCTGAATCAATGAACGAAAATGGTGTGAGGATCAACGGTCCTCGTAACTCCCTTATATCAATGACTGTGATATGTTATAGACTCTGGCTTTCAAGATTCTTGTCTTTACCAGCTCTTCTTTCCTCCAAAGGAATCTTGCTTTAAATTTCGTGTCTCTCTTCCACATGTCCCTTCCATATCCAATGGTCTCGATTCACTCCTCTCTTCATGACTTTGCAAAGATTACACTTTTCTTTAGGAAAATCTTCTAGAACTCTGTCTCCCAGATCTTCTAATATTTTAGCCACTTGTCTTCTCCTGACGAAGGACGAATCAACTTGGCTTCGTAACTTCGGGACTTCAGAAAGTCCTTATTTCTGTGCACAGTTGGCCCTTTTCTCACTGTCTGAGACTTGGAATGCTCTCGGCCCCTTTTCACTCCTTGTAGAAAATTTGTGTGCGACGACGCTAATTCTTCTGAGATTTTTCTGGCTCGAACCTTGAAGGTTTTTGACCTTTCTATGTCCTTCAAAGGACTTTTTGGTGCCCTCTTGGAAAGTCAATGATATTCCTCTCGAGATTTTATGAAGAAATTCCTTTTCCTTTGGTGCACTCCTTGCACTTGATTGAGCCTTCAGACAGTTGTCTCTCAACAATTCATCTAAGTGTTGGCCTAGTGCACTCCTTGCACAGGTCTTATTTCTGAATTCCTGAAATCTTTCAGGTTTACCAAGGTAACTCCTACCTCTGCTCAATGCACACTTTCAAAGCTCCCTTCCCTCGGAGTGTTCAGTAACTCTGGGTTTTACTCAACTTATTCAACACTCTAGAGCGTGTTGGTTTTGTGCACACCTTGCACCTGCTCAATGCCCCCCTGGCAGAGTTCTGACAGAACCTTCAACAATTATGCTTCTACACTTCCTCTTGTACAGAATTTCCTCCAAGGTATTCAACAACCTTGAGGCTCCCCTTGAGTATGTGAATTATTCTAGTCTAACCTCTTGACATGTTCTTCTCTGACTTATAAGAGTTTAGACACACACTCCTTACGTTCATCTCACAGAGTTTCAACACTCTGTTGCGCACTCCTTGCGCTTGGCTTGAAGAACCGAGAAATAATCCAACAAACTCATAGATAAAGGATTCTATATCTATCCCTGCAGATGAAATCTAACACACAAATATATAGCATAAAAAAACATAATTGACATTCATAAATAAACATCCATCACATAGAAAAATGGAAAACATTGGAATATGTTCTTTTTATATTAATGACATAATTTCAATTAGAGTGTAGGAGTTCGAATTGCAACTAAGTCTCAGATCTCAACTCTCCTCTCTATCAACAAAACCAAACTGAGTGTCAACAACCTTCTATTGGGAAAAAATACAAAAAATTATACAAGAGGGGCTCGACGATCTTTCCCTTGAAGATACAGTAGTGGTGTCTAATCACCATTCAAAATGCCTATCTATTGAGGAAGATTACAATGAGTGGAAATGTAACTTGAATTGGGTCTAGATCCTTCCTATCATCATCTACTTAAGGAGACCTCATCTACAGCCTATGTGAAGACACGGCTTGGATCTTCCATCCTCTTAGCATTCAATTACCTTAATTACATTTAAATTTCGAGGTAAAAATGAGAGCTATGGTGCCTCTCCCTTCCTTGAATGCGCACCAACATTCTAGACAACTGGCGTGTGCTGAGGTGGAGTGATTCTCCTACATCAATGGGGTATGGGCACATTGATTAAAGTCATATAATATTTGAATTGTATTTTTAAGGGTTTGGTAGGATGAAATAATGCATGTGAAAGGAATGGTAATTCCTTTTATTTTATATATCATTGAATATATAAATTGTGATGTAATTGTTAGTATGCACAATTCTGAAACTATTTGTGATGTCACTACAAGTATGCAATGAAAATATAATGTACATAGGAACTAACCATTTGTTTGGATGAGTGAAGGAAGAAGAGGATCTTGGATATGGCAGTATTGTAATCCAATAGAGAAGACCAATGCATGTTGGTTGCAAAAGAGACAAACTACCCCGAGAAAGAATTCTCAGGCTTATGAAATTTGGTTCTTGTATGTAATAGATATGAACATAGAAATATGAAATGGGAAATATATGGTTAACAGATTTGAAGGAAAATTTTATTGAAAATTGATAATATCTCACAAATCTCTGCGTGCATGTGATTCAGGTAAGATATGAAAAATCTTCCAAGGGAGGATAGATGATGGTTTTCAAGATGGGAAAGAATCTAAAGGCTACCATGTGAAACACGAATCATGTGATATTCCATGATGACCATAAATAATGTTGTGTGTGGTAACACGAGCCAGAGGGACGCCTCAGTAGATCAAGTTAGAGGGACACCTCGACTATAAGACTCGAGGAAGCCTATGAAACTATTATTGTGTGGGAAATACTTGGTAAGGCAAGATGGATCACTCGAGGGACTGTATAGTAGAGATGAGTATGCCTGATCCTGGGCCTGGAGGGTGAGAGACCGAAAGGAAGAGAGGACTTCTATAATTCTTACAATCTGTTGATTACGATCATGCACAGAAGGGGTATGTCAAGGAAACACAATTAACTAATTAAATATGACAT
Organism: Picea sitchensis; assembly: GCA_010110895.2. NCBI lineage: Eukaryota > Viridiplantae > Streptophyta > Pinopsida > Pinales > Pinaceae > Picea > Picea sitchensis. The sequence continues at coordinate 145,079 of SNQJ01S0044020.1, forward strand.
CCATGTGGATACAAATCCATAAATTGCACATCCATAATCTCTGTATCCATATTGACATCCATAATCTCTGTCCTGCACATATTGTAAATTTCCTCCTTAATTATGGAAAACAATATATTTTTCACATAGATTGAGGTTAATATGTTTGTTGATTGAAATTTTTGTAGGCATGAGTCAAATAGTAAGAGTTTGGAAAAGAACGGACCAAGAAGGGGAATAACCTTGCTGATACAAATGGAAGGGAAGGCATGATAATTTTGTTGATTATTTGGGTTGGTTGTCATTGATGTCAACCCTTGAAGAAAGATCGGTAGCGAATTTTAGTAGCACAAAGGTTTGGGTAATGGACCCATGTTTTTTTGATGTATAATGGTATGGTTTTTAATATATTTGAAGGTAAGAATATTCTAGATGGATAGTACATGTCATTCCATTTCCGGTGGTATGTGGAATGTCACATAACTCCTCATGGTTAGAGAGTTATGTCCATGTGAAGTTGGAGAACCCTCATGAGTCATCTAGAAGCCCCAAAAGGTCAAAGTAGTTAAAGTGGTTGCAAAGAATAAATTATTGAAATAATAAAGTGAAGTGATGAGTGTAATATAAGTCAAAGTGGATACAAAAGAAATTATTTAAATAATAATAAAGTTAATCGAGAAATTACTAAGTGGACAAGTGGTTAGAAGTGGGTTAGCCCTAAAATAAGGAAAGTGGTTTAAGATGGTTAGAAGGTAACCCCATGAGGAAGCTACATAAAAGTATAAATAAGAGGCAAGGACTTCTCATTTTAATCACTCTTGAGCATATTGAATATCTATAAGTGACTGAGGTAACCAAAGGATATCTAAGGCGAATTTCAGAGGGAAGGTGAAGTAAACAAGGCCAAAATTCAAAGGAGGATAATTATTATGATGATGTTTTCTAAGTTATGTTATTTACAGGCCATCTCACCATTTTTGCAATAAATGTTTTTCAAGAATGATTCAGACCGTGAAATATGGAGGCCATTGAGGAAACATATCCAAGTAGTTGTGATACAAATTTCAACTTGTGGGTCATTTTATTTTTGGATTTACACTCCGTGGAATATAGGGTTTGTGGCTAGTCCTGAAACTAGTCTAAAACAAGTGTTTCAGGTAAAAAAGTCATAACTTATTCATAACAGATACAAATTCAGTAATACCAAAAACATTAGTTGGAGTACAGTTTGTAGTAGTCTTTATACTATTTTAAGATCCATACAACAAATATTTTCTGCGGGGCACGCTCTACAAGTTCACTCTCTAGAATAAGCCATAATTCAACAAGGTGTGCCATTTTTGCTATAACTCCTTTTATGAGAGGTTCCAAGTAGTGAAAACTGGAGGAATTGCATAAAATACACCGAAGAACATTGTGTACTATTTTTAGATCTTTATTTATTACATGCACATAGTTATGATTATTTCAAGTTAGGGTTGTTGACTAATCCAAAATTAGTGATGTGAGACTCAAGTAAAGTTTGATGAAAATGTTAGTCTCTTGTTGTTAAATTTAAGGAATGTTTGTAGGTATGTGACCATATACACTAGGTCTATTACAAAGTTACAAATCATATTTGGATGGTGAAATTGATGAGGGCTTTTGGTTGAGGTACATGTTGGGTACATGGTTGAGACAAGTAGTTGATGAGTTGGAACATACAAGAGGTGTATAGTTGATGATGTTGGTACATATTCATGAGTCATAGTTGATGAGTAGTTGATGCATGATTGGTACATACTTGATACATGGTTGGAGGCACTTGTTAGTAGTATTTTTTACACATGGTTTATGGATGATGTAGCATACATGTCTTGGTATATTATTAGAAGCACATATTGATCTTGGTGATGATTATGAATTGTTGTGTTATGCTTGGTTGTTACACATCTTGATGATATTGTGCATATAGTTGAGATTTGTCTTGGTGACTGATGTTGGTGAGTATATCCAATTTGGTTGATAAGATTGATGAGATAGTTTGTTGTGATAGGTTGTTTGGATAGGTTATGTTGATAGGTTATTTTTACAGGTTTGGTGCATGGTTGATGCATTTTTTTATAGTATAGGTTGAGGTACATGTTGATGTATGGTATATGTCGGCACATGTTGTTACAGGTTGTATGGTGTAGGTTGATTGGTACAGGTTTACAACAATATATCTCATAGTGATAGTGTGACAATGGTTCCATCATTCTACTTATATTTCAGAGCAGTTGGGAGGGACAAGGATAGGTGGTTATAGCCACCTTCTGGTTGTAGATGGAGAACATAGGGGGTTGTATCCTCCTTTTGGTTGTAGCCAGAGAATTGGGGAGTTGGAGCTTCCCTCAGGTTGTAGCCTGAGAAACTATGGGGTTGGAGCCTCCTTCTAGTTGCAGCTGAAAAACAAAGGAAGTTGGTGCTTTCAATGAATTTAATTCATAAATACATATAAGAAAAATCATTATGTGCTTTTCTCCCGCTTTAGGTTTCCACATGAAAACACTCGTTTACTATGTATGTGTATGATTGCTCATTTGTTAATTTTTTATTTACTCTGAAACTATTGGATGATAATTCTACATTGATATAACACTTGCATTTTATGTTTAAAAAGGATTAAATTTCTCTATTACTGATTCACCCCCCTCTTAGTAATCCAACAATTGGTATTAAAGTCGGTTACTTCAGGAAACAGTTTAACCATTAGAAGGAGATCATGAATTATTTTGAGAATGGAGTACCATTGTTTAATGGTCAGAATGGTTTAAAGTATGAGATATGGAGCAAAAGAAAGGAAGCATTTTTATAGGCACAAGGGAATTATATTTTTCTATCAGTTGTTACAGGATATGATAGTTCAAAAAGGGAAAATACTTCAACAAAGAAGGAATTGAAGAAGAATAACAAAATAGCAATGGATTTCATCTGGGAGGATTACCTAATCTGATAAGAGAAAAGGTTGGTAAATTTTCATCAGCCAAAGAACTTTGGGATAAGTTACATGGCATATATTCTTCACCCATCACAGATTCAGAAAATGCCAAAGAAGATGCAGGTACGGATCAAGAAAAAATATATTCACCATGTCAAACAAATTCAGAAGATGAAGAGTACATAATCAATAGACGTATGTTGTTTGGATTTAATTGTGAAAAATAAAGACATCTTGAAATAGAATGCCATGAAGGAAATGAGACAGAAAAACTAATTGAAAAAGAAGACAATTATGAAGAAGAATCGATTAGTGATTTAGATCAACTAAGAAAAGAAAGAGAAGAAAACAAGTCACTCAAAAAAGAATTGATGAAACAAAAGGAAAGTGTTCACATTTTTGAATAAGTCCAATAGGTCATCGAGAACTTAAGAACTCAACTAGAAGAAGCTAGAAAGATTGAAGAAAATATTGAATATCAGAAGAAGTATTTGGAAGCCAACATAGCAGCACAAAAGGAAGAAGCAGAAATGAGAGAAAATGTTTTGATAGATCATCTTAAGGAAAGAACTAATGATCTAAACTAGATCGAGGCAAAGTTTGGTCAAGAAGAGAAAGGACTTGAAGAAGAAATAATCACATTAAAAATAAAGATTGAAGAAGCAAAAAGAACATAAGACTTCATGAAGTCTCAGATAATGAAGAAAGAAGAAGAGGTTGAGAAGCTTGAATAAGAAGTTGTCACATTGAGAAGAAAAATCGTCAAGCTCAACAAGAACGTTGAAGAGACAAAAACATCCACATCACTTATAGAGAATGAAGAGAAGCACTATAGGTTACTAGAAAACAAGAATGAAGAAAATAAAAAGAGTTATGCAGAAGTACTCAAAGGAATCAATCATGGTCAACTGGAATGTAAGAAAACTATTAAAGATACATCTTCAAGAAGAACATCCATGTTCAAGCCACAAAGAAGCTTCAATCATGATCATGATTAGTGAAGACATAAATTCAGAAGGACTACACCACAAAGAAGATCATTCACTCCCAGACATGCAAATTTCTTTTATGGTCATTGTTTTTATTGTACTAATTTTGGAAATAAGGTTGCAGATTGCAGGGATTATAAAATAAATGTTCATGAAAGAAATGCCTATGTGGCCCCATGTAACGTTGAATGCTACAAATGTCATAAAAATGGACACATAGATAGTGATTGTAGAAGCATGATTAATACTTCCATGAAAGAGAACATTGATATCAAATATAAAAAAGTATGGATAAGAAAACAAGAAGAACATGTGAACAAAAACTGGGTCCCAGAGATCGCAAGATTGGCAATAAAACAAGATGAAGAAAATTCTACAAAGAAAAAGAAAGATGTCAGATACAAAAATGTTTGGACAATAACTAAAAGAAAATAAGGACATGTAAATAAGGAACAGGTTCAAGATATTGTACTTTCAGGCATTGTAGTGAAAGATGAATCCACAGAGAGAAAGAAAGAAGTTAGATCTTAGAGAGATGATGAATCTACCAATGAAGATGATGATAAATACACATCAAAGAAGGAATTGTTCTAAGCTGTCCAGATTAGATACTCCCGGGTAATATGCATATTAGACAGGGGGAATCTATGCGATAGCTGTGACATACCAAAGAACCATCCTTCAAGCAGCTTGCAAAGTTTGAGAAGACAAATCCAGAGCAGTCAGTTAACAAAAGTATAGTTTGATAGATTAATCAAGACTTCACGATAGTATAGTGATAATTGGGTCAACATTATGGACAATTGTGCAATAGAGTCTTGGAAAGTATGGACAGAGATGGATTCGTAAGAACACTTAGCAGGTTTGGATAGATATATGATAGTGGACAAGAGAATGGATTCATATATTGGTTTAGAGACTGGTTCATAGACAAAGGAACATTATCATAATGGATGATAATTACACAGGAAATGGCTTGAACAAAGCTAATGGATTCCAAATTGACACATATTTTTTGGACACATGCACTGCATGCATCAGTTCACATTCAAAATGGAGAAATGATCATAAACTACAATGACAAAACTTCCTACTAGCTTTGGAAAGGAAGAGCAGCAAATGTGAAGCACTTTAGAGTATTTGGAAGCAAATGCTACATCAAAAGAGAAGATGGAAGAATGGGAAAGTTTGACTCTCGTGTGGACAAAAGAGTAGTTGTTGGTTACTTAAGTACAAGGAAAACATACAAGTGTTACAATATGAGGTTGAACAAAGTTGTGGAAATCATCAATGTAACAATTCATGAAACAGGTGGACACGAATTAAAGGAAGAGGAAAATGAATCAATGGAACAAATTTAAGAAGAAGAACTAGAAGATGGAGAAGAATTAGAAGGGGAAGATGAAGAAGATCATATAGAAGTAGAAGACAAAGTGTAGCAAGTGCCTTCAGAGACACCTAGCAAACGAGTACAAAAGAATCATACTTTAGATCAGATTATCAGAAACAAAGATGCATGAGTTGAGACTAGAAGAAGAATCTGTTCACCAAAACAAATGCACCTAACACTCTCATATACAATTGAACCAAACTTTTTTGAAGAGGTTAGTAAGGATGAATTATGGAATAAGGCCATGAATGAATAATTGGATCAAATAGAGAAGAATGATACTTGGGAATTGGTTCCAAGACCAAAGAATAAGAATGTGATTGGCATAAAGTGGGTTTTTAGAAATAAATTGAATGAAGATGGACATGTTACAAGGAACAATGCTAGATTGATATGTAAAGGATACACACGGGTTGAAGGAATTGACTTTGAAGAGACATTTTGCCCAATTGCCAAAATGGAAGCAATCTGATTGCTCTTATATTATTCATTCTCCAAGAATATTAAAGTGTATCAGATGGATGTGAAATCATCTTTTTCTGAATGGGGAACTTGAAGAAGAAGTCTACATTGAACAACCAGAAGGATTTCAGTTTGCATAAAATACAGATTATGTGTGCAAATTGAAGAAGGCTTTGTATGGTCTAAAACATGCTCCTAGAGCATGGTACTCTAAATTGGATAAATACTATAGCAGGCAGGGTTAAGAAAAGGAAGTGCAGACAACAACTTCTACATCAAGGTAACTCAAGATGGTATTTTATTAATTGAGTTTATGTTGATGATATTATTTTTGGAAGTACTGATGACAGGTTAAGACATAAATTTCCAAAGGATATGCATAATGAATTTGAAATATCATTACTCGGAGAAATATCCTTCTTTCTAGGTATTCAAATATTTCAAAGCAATTGAGGAATTTTTATTTCTCAAACTAAGTATATCAACGAATTGCTAAAGAGGCTCGGAATGGAAGATTGCAAACTGGTTACCACTCCTATGCAAACTAGTTCCAATTTGAGCAAAGATGATGATTCAAAGTCTACAAACTAGAGGCAATATAGGTCAATGATTAGTAGCTTACTATATGTGAAAACATTTAGACCAGATGTAATGTAGGCAATTGGACAAGTGGCATGATTTCAAGCAACACCAAAGGAATCACATGTCTTAGAAGTGAAGAGCATTTTCAAATATCTCAAAGGAACATAAGAGTTTGGATTATGGTATCCAAAGGAAAGGATATATCACTTGTTTTCTACACAAATGCAGATTGGGTGGGTTTCATTGATGACTAACGAAGCACTAGTGGAGCAACATTTTACTTGACTGAGTGTTTAGTATCTTGGCTAAGTAAGAAAAAATCATCAGTATCTTTATCTATAGCCGAAGTAGAGTATATTGCAGCAACATGATGTTGTACAAAGGTTCTATGAATGAAACAAACTCTGATAGATATATAGGTTGATTATGATGAGCCCATTCCAATCTATTGTGATAATACAAGCACCATCAATATCTCAAAGAACCCGGTGATGCACTCCAAGACGAAGCACATTCCA
>SNQJ01S0044020.1:151967-171609 GCA_010110895.2 Picea sitchensis
ATTACTAAGTGGACAAGTGGTTAGAAGTGGGTTAGCCCTAAAATAAGGAAAGTGGATTAAGATTGTTAGAAGGTAACCCCTTGAGGAAGCTACATAAAAGTATATATATGAGGCAAGGGTCTCTCATTTTAATCACACTTCAGAATATTGAATATCTACAAGTGACTGAGGTAACCAAAGGATATCTAAGGTGAATTTTAGAGGGAAGGTGAAGTAAAGCAGGTCAAAATTCAAGGGAGCATAAATTCTTTTGATGATGTTTTCTAAGGTATGTTATTTGTAGGTCATCTCACCATTTTTGCAATAATGTGTTTTATAGAATGATTCATACTGCGAAATATGTAGGTCGTTAAGGAAACATATCCAAGTAGCTGTGATAACAATTTCATCTTGTGGGTCCTTGTATTTTTGGAGTTACACTCCGTGGAATATAGGGTTTGTGGCTAGTCCTGAAACTAGTCTAAAACAAGTTTTTCGGGTAAAAACATCATAACTTCTTCATAACAGATCCAAATTCAATAAGACAGAATGTATTGGTTAGAGTACATTCTGTAGTATTCTTTGTACCATTTTCAGATACATACAACAAAAATTATGTGTGGGTAATGCTCTACAAGTTTCCTCTCTAGAATAAGCCATAATTCAACAAGGTATGCCATTTTTTCTATAACACCTTTTCTAAGAGGTTCCAAGTAGTGAAACATGGAGGAATTGCATAAAAGACACTAAGGAAAATTGTGTACTATTTTCAGATCTTCATTCTTTAAATGTACATAGTTATGATTATTTCAAGTTAGGGTTGTTGACTAATCCAAAATTAGTCACGTGAGACTAAAGTAAAGTTTGATGAAAATGTTTGTCTCTTGTTGTTAAAGTTAAGGAACGTTTTCAAGTATGTGATCATATACATCAGGTCTATTACAGATTTACAAATCAGTTTTGGATGATGAAATTGATGAGGGATTTTGGTTGAGGTACATGGTTGAGATAAGTAGTTGATGAGTTGGCACATACATGAGGTGCATAGTTGATAATGTTGTTGCATCTTGATGATTCATAGTTGAAGAGTAGTTGATGCATGATTGGTACATACTTGATACATGGTTGGAGGCACTTGTTAATAGTATTGTTGATACATGGTTTATGGATGATGTAGCATACTTGTCTTGGTATATTATTAGAAGAACATATTGATCTTGGCGATGATTATGAGTTGTTGTGTTATGCTTGGTTGATGCACATCTTGGTGATAATGTGAATATGTTTGAGAGTTGTATTGGTGATTGATCTTGGTGAATAGATCTAATTTGGTTGATAAGATTGATGAGATAGGTTGTTTGGACATGTTATTGTGACAGGTTATTTGTACAGTTTTGGTGCATGGTTGATTCATTTTTTTATGGTACAGGTTGAGGTACAGGTTGATGTATGGTACATGTTGGTACAGGTTGTTACAGGTTGTTTGGTGTAGGTTGATTTGCATTTATAGCATCATATCTCACAGTGATAGTGTGATAGTGGTTCCATCATTCTACTTATATTTCAGAGTGGTTGGACAGGGCAAGGACATGTGGTTGTATCCACCTTATGGTTGTAGCCGGAGAACACAGGGGGTTGTATCCTCCTTCTGGTTGTATCCAAAGAATTGGGGAGTTGGATCTTCCCTCAGGTTGTAGCCTAAGAAACTAGGTGGGTGGAGCCTCCTTCCAGTTGCAGCTGGAAAACAAAGGAAGTTGGTGCTTCTAATGAATGTAATTCTTAAATACATATAAGAAAAAGCATTTTGTGGTTTTCTCCCACTTTGGGTTTCCATGTAAAAACATTGGTGTACTATGTATGTGTATGATTTATCATTTGTTCATTGTTTATTTACTCTGAAACTATTGAATGATAATTATACATTGATATAACACTTGCATTTAATGATTAAAAATAATTAAATTTCTCTAATATTGATTCACCCCCCCTCTCAGTAAACCAACAAGGTGTTACTAAGAAATAACACTAAGGATGGTTTTCCTTTGAAGGGGGAGGGGATTGTAACATCCCCTCTCTAAATCTTTGATTATATGTAATTAACTATAATTAATAATTTCCATGCTATAGCATGCATGCAATGCAAGTGCATTTATGATCAATTGAGAAAACCAACAACTGACAATGGGGTTTAAGACTTGAGTACGAGTCATGATTCCACTAGAGGAAGAGAGTGAGGGAATATGGAGCAGAGATTCATGTGTAGTGAGAGCCCCAAACCACATTGATGAAGGATATGGAGGAAACAATCAAAATTCCTCTAGCTTGTAGATGAAGCAAACAAATTAATGAGAAGAGGTTGGTAGTTGAAAAACCAACCTCCCTCAATGAATACATGTATGGATATCTAATGGAGGGGATGGTAATTCCACCCCATTTTTATATATTAACCCCACAAGTCCTTCTGACACAAGAAATGGAGGATAGGTCGAGAACCTTCCTCAGGAAATTTTGTGTAGGAGACGCACGAGGAGAAGGTAGATGAAAATAATGCAGGAGTGCATGCAAGAGGGGGTGCTTGGAAGTATCGATCCAAGATGAGAGGTCATGAGATTGATGTAGGGACAAAATCTGAGAAAACCTCAAGAGGTCGATCTAGGAAAGGAAAGTTAAGAAGAATTCCCTAGTGGTATCATGGCTTGGCACAAGGGTGGCCAGAATGTTGAGAATAAATGCTTCTGAGCCTATGGTAGGGTGGAATGGTGGACACCTTCAGTTAGTTGGATGGCTACACTTGTGAACATATAAGTATTCTTACCTCCTCTGTAATTTAATTGTATGTTTATGTTTGGACAACATCGGAAAGACATTCTCCTAGATTAATAATTATTAATATAATTATTAATCATTAAATAATATATATAATGAGTAATAATAATAATAATAAATAGTTATTCATTATCTAAGGGACACATCCTCTCATGGATGGTCACCATATGTTCTCTATATATGGAACACTCATCATTGTAATAATACATCGATCATATATCATCTCATATTATCTATAATAGAAAAATCAACATGGTATCGGAGCTGGACTACGCTTGACTCCCTCATGGGAGGGCCTAGGAAAATGAGTGTTATAGTCCAAAAATGCCACATCTGTGCATCCAAGACATTGGCCCATCCATTTTCATACTTTTCCAAAAATACTGTTGAGACTTCCTTATAAAAAACCATTTTTTGGATAATGTGCGTGCCCTACTGCACTAATAGACTGCATACACATGTGTGTTGCATGCTAGTTAGACCACATACACATGCAAGATACATACTAGTTAGCTCACGTTTACCTCCAAAAGTTGAAAAAAAATATAAAATTGCGTGGAATTCAATGGAGTTTACGGGCTATGGAGAATTTCCTAACCATTTTACCCCTTGTAGGTCATTCCCAAACCGAATAACCAAATTTTTCTCATATAAAATGAGGTCTTTGGGAGTCATTTATGGATATGAACAAGAGAATAAGAAAAATATTCCAAAATCCCTTCCCTTTCTTAGCCCAAGATTTGCATCTCATTCTGATTTTTAGAGTCATCTTTCTCGTCCAGCCTTTGTCTTTATGAAACCCTTCCTCCTTCCCTTGATGATATGTTCATTGTGAGAAGATAATGTGGGATTGATGCACTTGGAGCCACAACAGAGGATCCCAGACTTGGTTTGTAGAGCAGTCGCTGGAGAAGGTTGTAACCCTTTGTATCTTGAATTCGAATAAAACAAATTATCCTTGTCCCAAAACCCTATTTTTACATGTTCTTGTTAATTTGAGAATTCATAGCTATGCTTATACTTTTAAAGTGATTACTAGAGATTGCATATGTTGTTGCATTGTATTTATAACCCCTTGTAGGTCATCTTTGGGAGGATATATGTGATCTAGGAGGCAACAACAAGTGAAAGAGGTCTACACCAACCACAAGGATTGAAGGTGTACTCATTAACCCTCTCTTTCCTCTTTCTCTCATCACTTATTTTAGACGGTTTTGGGGTAGATTAAAGGTAGATCAATATTTTAAGGGAGTTATCTCTCTGTCTATTCCTTAGGCCCAGTTTAGGGGGTTTTCCCCATAGCAGAATTGGCAACTCCACTAGGGATTATCTTTAGGGTCTTAGCGGGATATTTTGGTTTGATTTGATTTTTTTAGTTTCTTTTTGAGTTTTCTGAATTTCGTGAGTCATTTAGGGTCTCTGGTCACCTTCCAAGTGCCTACCAACTTCCCTTGCCCAAGTTGTTTATCCAAACTTTTTTCTTTTTTTGAAAATTTACAAGGGTGTACGCACCATGTTCTCTATACAACATGCATACATACGCATTCTGATTTTACATAGCCTACGTACATACGCAGGATGGACATGCACAAGATGCATCTCTGTTTTTTTGGAGAATATTTTCAAAATATCTTCCTTTTCATACATGAAACTTGTGGTTCCCAAGTCTTCCTGAGTTCCAAAAGCTTCTTTTGTTTGGGGTTTAGAAAGTTTGAAGGCTCAAATTGTTTATGAAAAAAAAAAAAAATCTTCTTTTCTAACAGAAGAGTCAAACATGAGGCCACATGGAGGACGGTGATAGAGATATCCACTCCTGATCCTGACGAAGAATTTTGGAAAGTGTGTATTAGGGGTGAATCCTATAGCTTTATTGGACTGACTTGTGTCAGACCTCTGAGATACTTGGATCCTTCTAAGGTACTATAAGAGTGATTATGGCCATGTTGCATTTCAGGCCTTAGGAGGAGATTCAGGCTTAGTTACCCTTCCCATACACTCATCTGGTTGTTGATTGTACCCCTCGGGTTGTTGATTACAAGTTGGTGGCCTAGTTTCCATTATATAGGTTGAAAAACATGTGACTTCGAGGGGTGTATCATGGTACCTGAGGCAGACTTTGTATTCTCTGGGAAACACCTGAAGGGATCGTTGATTGGAGATCTGGGTAACTACCTCTCCTGGCCAGTCGCTTTCCTTTGTGAATGATTTGGACGATCATGACTTCATCTCCCTAGGTTGGAAGCATTCAGAAGGGTCGTTTGTTTGGCTTGTATATTTTTAGGCTTTTATTTTTACCGGTGTTATTTGTGCTCCCTAGTTTTCCATAGCGATTTATTCAATCATTTATTTGGGTCTCTGACCTAAGGTGGTAGACTACCCACTCCATTAGTCATGAGTAATTTTTGGTCTTCCGATTCGAAACATGGAGCTACCTCTTTATAAGCATTATTTTTTGTACTATTGGTTTGCCAGAGCCAGTGTGTGAGACTTTTATGGACTTGAACAATCCCAAAAGGAAAGAAACTGTGCATAATATCTTCATGAAAAAAGTGACTGGTGATACCAACCAAGGAACCCCTTCACAAGGGGATTCTTGTGCTTTTCCTTTCTTTGGAAATGGTTGTGTCCTTTTGATAGCCATGTTATACATTCCTGGGTTGAATGTAGGACCACTGGTTTGGTTGGGTACCATTCCAAATGCCCCTAATTCTCTTGACACGTCTCTATTAAGTGCCTTATGTCATGGGAATCATGTTGATGTTTCTTTGTCAACAAAGTCTTCTTCGCCTCCTTTTTCCTTCTCCGGTGAAAGTATAACTACTAGTAACCAAAGGTCTAAATGAAATAGAAAGAGGAAGAATAAGAAGAAGCAATCACCAACCTATGCTAGTCATGTTGGAGATAGTTCATCAACCTCTGCAAGTCATGCTAGGGGAAAGCACCCAGCCTCTGTAAGTCATGTTGGGGGAAAATKCCAGCCCCTACTAGTGATACTAGTGATAGGTCTTTAGCCTCTGYRAGTCATGTTATCGACCAATCACCAATCTCTGCAAATCATGTTGGAGATGTGCAACCAACCACTKCTATTCAWGTTGGGAGCATTGAYTCTRTTGAGAAACCTAGATGGATAGGACATAAGCCTAATTTCACTTGTAATCTTTGCAAGGGAGATCACCTTACTCATCTGTGTCCTAACATTCCATAGGCACGAAGATTGTGTTCCATGTCTGCAAGATCTTCTGATTCTAAGTCTTCTTAGGTTTCCCCACAATCTATTCATCCTTTGGTTGATGAAGTAGTCGTGTTGATGTAATCTTTGGCTGATCCCACTCCTCTTTCGGGGGTTGATGCGCTGTCACACCATGTTGTCTCACATCCTTTTCAACCAGTGGTTGAGGAAGTGATCATACCTATGCAATCTTTGACTTATCCCACTCTTCTCTTGGAGAGTGTCAAGTCTACCAAAGTGGTCATGCCGATGCAATATTCAACTGATCCCACTCTTCTCTTGCAGAGTGTCGATTCTACCAAAGTGGTCATGTTGATGCAATATTTAGTTGATCCCACTCTTCTGATGGGGATTGATGTGTATAGTGACTATGTTTTTAGCATTTCTAGTTCAGTACTTTCAGATCAAGGGGGAATTTCACTCACTTTGAGCACACCCCCTCTAAGCCCTAGGATGGTTTCCTTTGATTGGAATGACCTTGTTGAGCCTCATATTCATTATTCTACACCTTTTTAAATAAGGGCTGAAGTTAATTCAAAAAAAAAAAATATCGATGTATTGTAGATGAAGGAGCCTCCGCAAGTATTTTATCCTCCTCGTCTTGGAAAGATTTGGGTTCTCTCGAGGTTGTGTTTGCATCACATGAGTTTTTGGAGTTTGACAGATGTCCTAGTGAGTATTTGGGGATTCTTCCTCAGTTGCCTATCTCATTAGGTGGGAAGATTGTTCTTGTCGAAGTTATAGTGGTGCAAGGCCCGTTAGATTTCAATATGCTTCTCAGGCATGATTATGTATATGCTATGAACGTTGTGGTGTCTACGCTCTTCCGGGTGATGCATTTCCCTCACAATGGAAGAAGTTTCACTATCAACTAGATGGCATATGATAATCACCATCCTAATTCGACATTAGTTCAGGCTGCCCTTTATATGTTCCTAGTATTCGTGTAGAATCTACCCCTCCATAGGTAAATTATGTGGCATCTTATGCTCGATGTTCAATTTCTCCTGCGCAGGAACTTGTTCACTCTTGTTTTCCTTCTCGAGACTTTGTCTCAATAATTGATCCATTGGTTTATCCAATGGGGATATGGGAGCCCTTGCTTCCCCCTCTTGGTTTGAGTGATATTGAATTTCCTTTCGAGTTTGATCTCACTATTTGTAGATCCTCAAGCCCTTGTGCTTATGATTATTCGTTGATAGAATCTGTCGATCCTGGCCAGAACCTCCATCGTTATATGGAATATGGTCAGTTTTATTCTCCCTTTGGGAGTGTCGATGCTCCTTGTTTGTGTGATTTCTTAGATATTGAATTTCCTTTGGATGAGGCCATCCATGAAGCCATCACTATGGTTTCTATACCGTGGGAAGACTTACACCGTGATTTATGTTTTCTTCCCTTTTGGGAGACTTTCCAGGTTGACTACTGAAGAGACTCCTGGTCAGAGCCTAGCAGTGTGCTCTACCTAAACTAGTATTATGAATGAGCCGTAAGGTTGTGTGGTGCCTTGTACCTTATTGCACAGTCCAGGTTTGTTGTTTTCAATTTTTGTATTCGTTAGCACCTCTTTGTTTTCAAAGTTTTTATCTATATTATATTTATTAACTTCTAGATGAGTGTTATTGGCCTTATATGCAGGATCTTGGAGACATTTTTTCTTTGACATTTATTCATCGTATCGATCTTCTCTGATAGGTATGACCTCGAAATTGGAATATAGGTTATGTTTTTCCCTACTTGCATTTTTGCATTATCCATTTCTTGGTTCATTTGGCCTTGGGATTGACCCCACTAAATTGCGACACTAACCTTTCTTGTTGATAAGTGTGTCATACTTTATGTGGTAGAGCCTTTCTTCCATGACAATCCTAGTTAGAGCCTTATTTTCTTTTCGGTTCCCATGTCGAAGTACTTCATAGGCACAGGAGTCATGTTTATTCTCTCCATGAGTTTGTATCGAAGCCCCATTCTTCTTCATATTTTCTAGCTCATACTCGAGGGACTCCCTATGAGCATGGTTTGTTGTATTTCAGGCTCTCTTAAACTTTGAAAGCAACATCTAACGAGAGCTTATTTATTATTTTTGGTCTCATTTGGATTACTTAAGAAAATAATCCCCCTGGAGTCTTCTTTAATCCCATCTTAGACTCTCTAAAATTGAAAAGATTGTCGAGCGATCTTGTTTCTCTTCACGCTTGTCAAACTAAAATTTGAAGGCACATCTGTTCGGCAGTAGTTTACCCCTTTTTCAGTCCTAAAGTTTAATTTATGAATAAAGGTATTCCCTAGGAGCTTCGATTCGCTAGGAGAGTATTCTCAAGTGCAAGTTTAACCCTTTTTAGTGCCTGAGGGACTAAATTTCCGAAAAAGGGCCATTCTCCCTAGTTTTGGTTTATCTCTTTTTCGGGCCTTGGATATTATATACAAAAAAGGAACCCCATAGGAGTCCATAGTTAAGCTCTTTTCAGACTCCCTAAATATGAAAAGATCACTGAGTGACCTTGTTCCTTTCACACTCATTAATTGGTCCAGAAGGAATATCTATTTGGCATAAGTTTAACCCTTTTTCCAACCAACAGATTATCTAGGAAAAAGGTATGCCTCGGGAGACATGTCTTGCTAGGAGAGTTCTCCTAAGTTATATTTTATAATTTTTTGGGATAAGGGGACAAAACTTAGAAAAAGGTTGTGATTCCATAGTTAAGCTCTTTTCAAACTCCTTAAAATTGAAAATATAGTCGAGTGATCTTGTCTTAGTCACACTCGTTAAAATGTTTTTGAAGAGACATCCTTTTGGTATATGTTTAACTCTTTTTTTAAACAAATGGACTAATTACGAAAAATGAACCCTCTAGAGTCTTCTTTTAGTGTTTTTCAGACTCTCTAAGCATGAAAAACCACCGAGCTTACCTTCTCTGGGATCATAAAACTTCACTTGGAAGGATTCTTGTTGTGTCATCCTTAATCGCATCACATGTCTCATCCTTGCATCTTCATCCTAACGTCAGCTTCATGTTGCTATTAACTGAACCTTCAAAGAATTCCTTAAATGCAAGCCTTGTAGCACTTTTTTCCCTTGTGATCTGACACCTTGACCCATGGAGGAATTTTCCCGAGTTTCCTTATCTTACACATGTCTCAAACTGAGCATCAGTATGTTCCATGCATTTGGAACTAGTTTCTTTCCCGCCACACTCATTCCTCCTTTGTAACAAAGCATTCTTTTATTCCTTTTCAATCTCGTTAAAAAATTGAAAAAGAAAAAAACAAAAAAATATTCCAAAAAGAGGGGATAGGATATACATTCTCTTTTATCGGTAGCAAGATAGTCACCCTTGGACAAAGCACATACTTCCATTTTTTCTCTCCAAGCATTGGGATCTAGTATGACCTTAGGAAGTTTTTCTCATTATATAGAGTTATGTCCTCCTCCATTCAATTACTCTTCCAAACGTATGGAGAGTTTGTGGTGCCTTCTGTATCATAGACTTATGTCAATAATATGTTGCTTGAGTTTCATCATTTTGTCGTGTGTTTGTCTGAGGGAAGTTTTATCCAGCCCGAGCCATCCATTTTGTAGTTGATCTCTTGAATTTCATTAGTCGACCATCCCGAGAGTCCAATCAAGTTCGGATTCGAAATTAATGAAGTTTTTTTCCTGATGATTGAGATCCTCCAGTTTTTCCCCGATGACATGTCAACTACCTCAGAGAAGTGAGTCTTACACTCCTATTGTACTCCTACCCGAGTTTTGAATATCTTGAAGTTGTTGCTCGAGCTATGAAGTTCTCATATCCATCCAAAGGCGTCGATACTTACTGAAGATGCATATCATATTGTACTTGTATACCTTCATATGATTTTGAGATGTAGATCTGTTGGGTATTGTTCACGACTACACTTTTATTAGCATACACACTAGTCATGTAGCCATGATTACTATATATATGACTCGATCTATAGTGTACTTGATTGGTATCCATGCTTAGTTCATTTCGAGCATGGGTATTCCCGCCTTAGAGAGATTGTAATTATTTTGCAGATGAGATGCTCATGAACACTCGTCTTCGTCTCACTCAACTTTGTTCCTTCCCACTGTGTAAAGATATTGTAATGTATTTCGGCCATCAGTTTCTCTTCTGGCGTCACACATTAGGGGGAAGTTGTTATAGTTCAAAAATTCCACATATGTGCATCCAAGACATTGGCCCATCCATTTGCACACTTTGCCAAAAATATTGTTGAGGCTTCCTTCTAAAAAAACCTTTTTGGGATAGTTTATGCACCCTACTACACTAATATACCGCGTACACACACATCTTGCATGCTAGTTATCCCAAATACACACTGGAACTACATACTAGTTAGGCTGCGTTTACCTCCAACATTTGCAAAAAATATAAAATTGCATGGAATTCGACAGATTTTATGGGCTATGGAGGGTTTCCTAACCATTTTACCCCTTGTATCATGTCCCAAAAATGAATAACCATATTTTTCTCATATAAAAAGAGGTCTTGGGGAGTCATTTATGGACATGAACAAGAGAATAAGAAAACTTTTCCAAAATCCCTTCCCCTTTTTAGCCCAAGATTTGCATCTCATTATGAGTTTTAGCCTCAACTTTCCCCTCCAACCCTTCTCCTTATGCTACCATTCCTCATTCCCTTGATGATATGTTAGTTGTGAGAATATAATGTGGGATTGATGCACTTGGAACAATGACAGAGGAGACCAGACTTGGTTCGTAGAGTGGTCGTTGGCGAAGGTTGTAACCCTTTGTATATTGAGTTTGAATAAAAGAGATTATCCTTGTCCCAAAAACCTATGTTTACATGTTCTTGTTAATTTGAGCATTCATAGATATTTTTAGACTTTTAAAGTGATTATTAGAGATTAAATATGTTGTTTCATTGTATTCCTAACCCTTTGCAGGTCAGATTTGGGAGGAGATCTATGATATAGGAGGCAGAAACAAGAGAAAGAGGTCTACACCAACCACAAGGATTGAAAGTGCACTCATAAACCCTCTCTTTCCTCTTTCTCTCATCACTAAGTTTAGATGGTTTTGGGGTATATTAAAGGTAGATCAATATTTTAAGGGAGTTATTGCTCTAACTATTCCCTAGACTTAGTTTAGGGGGATTTTCACCATAGAAATGAGAGCGATAGCTTGTGTTTTTTCAAGGAATGCAGGTCTCCTACAGTAACCTGGAAGGGTAAGGTGGATACATAGGAGCATAGTTCACATGCCACCTCACCTTTTTTTTCAATGCCTGGTTGGTCAACTTGTGGGGCCCGAGCATAGACTTGGGGTCATATTTGGATTCACATTCATGCATAGAAGTTGAGTTATTGTCTATGTAAATACATGTCCATATTTAAAATTAATCATTGGCGTGTACATGATGACCCGTGATCGTGATTCTCAACTCCCCAGATTCTCATATTCATGAATTCGTCTTCCTTTCACGTTGGTATTATCTGGCATATATTTACATATGGGCTACATTTCTGTGAGGGAGTGAGACAATCTGTCCTATTTATATCCATGAAAATTCTACTCCTGATATCACTCCACAGGCTCGAGCAATCGCGGGTGATCCTATCTTCCGCACTTGTGCTTGTTTCTTTTTCAATATGGGCAGGACTTGGAGAGAAATGGGAATGTGTTTCTTGGTGTTGACATTGATTGGTTTGATTTCCTATGTTACTTGACAATTCGACAGTGATGATTCATCCACCAAGGTTTTTGATGATTATTTTCAGATAATGTGGGTCAAGGATCACTTCAGGACCTTTGAAAATGGTAAAGTATGACACCTGGTCCTTGACCAGAAATTGTAATCTAGGTTCAAGTCGAAGAATAAATATAGATTCAGGTGGTTCAACATGAATCTCAAGCTCGTACCAGGATATTCTATAGGAGTTTTCATTTCTTATTATATGTCTTCTAACATCGACAATAATAGAGACAAGCTGGAGTTCGAATCTATGGGAAATAGAAGCAGACAACCTTATGCTCTCCAGACGAACATCTATGCAAAGGGTGTGGGAAAAAGGGAGTAGAGACGTACCCTATGGTTTTATCCAAATACAAAATTTCACACTTATTCCATCCTTTGGAACTCTCTTCATATTGTGTTCTTCGTAGAACAAGTTTTGGTGAGAGTCCACAAGCACACTAAGGCTACACATGATGTATTCCCTCGAAAGTAGGGGATGTACATGTACTCCATAATTTGGAATGTGAAAAATTTGGCAACGAGAGGCAAGATTGAGAACACCAACTGGTATGCTTCTCCATTTGTGTCTTCATACAATAAATTCCATGGCCTCAGTTGCAAATATGATGATGATCAGACAACCCTATTTCCCTGTGCTAACAATAATAATGCAAGTGCAAGACACTGGTGGGATAAGCCTATGATGTGGACTCTAACGAAGAAACAAAAAAAATATTACAAGTGGGTAAACAACAAATACTTGACCTATGATTAATTCAATGATTAGTCTCACTACTCCACTAAACCAGTCAAATGCTCGGTGGCTCCCTAGGATTGAACATGATGGTCACACACTAGGTAGAGAGCTAGATGTATGGAAGCTTCAATCACATGAAGCTTGTTTCAATGTGTTGATGTGGTAGTTACCGTGATGTTGTGTGCTTTAGAAAGTGGATATTATCTATGTGCTACTACAGTGGTTATGTACCATTGGTGGAGACTTTGTGTCTCTGGGTAGTAGTTGTGTGCTACTAGCAGTGGTTGTGTACCACTAGTAGTGATTGTGTATCATCGGACAATAGTTGTGTACTACTATGGCTTGGCACAATCGTGTTCTATTGAATGGAATTATAGTAGTTGTTTTCTACTAGTTGATTTCCATGGAGACTACCAGATTTCTTGGAAGTAGTTGCATGATACTAATTGATTGTAGAGTATTTAGTGGACTAATAGATGAAAACCTCGTGGAAAAACACCTTCCTAGTCGGAGTGAATGTGGGCTTCATCCTGGCGTGCCTCAGATGGTTAGATGAAGCAACCAAGACATCAGTTTCACGAGGAAACCTTGATATGTATTGGGGGACATTGGTTCCATGAGCAAACCTCGATGCATCCTAGAGAAGACATTGGATCCATACGGGAACCTCAATATGTCTTAGACATCTGTTCCACGAGGGAACCACAAGATGTATAGTATGTACATAGTTCATGCGTGAAGCCTGAGGTTGGAAACTTCGGGATATTTGGGTGTCCAGTATACATTCATGTACCCAAGGAGAAAAGGACCAAGATATACCCTTCAAGAAGAAAGGGTACATTTGTGGGGTACAATGAGTCTTCAAAGGAATATTGATCTACATCCCTAGTTAGAGACAGATTGAGGTGAGAAGATATGTTACCATTGAGGAGGAGGTGTCCTTCAAGAGATATAGAGGATATCAAATGGATATTTATAGTGAGAGATAGGAAGAGATGGTTCTGTCTCCCCCTCACCCTCCAACAGTTTAGAGGGAGAAATTTGAGCCTATTTATCTCGTTGATTCTGTAGCACTGGTTGATGTTCTCAGAGATATTGCAGTAGGTCAAAAGAGACCTGCACAGGCTCATCATACTCTATAGGAGGCAAAAGGACATGCAACTCCTGGTGGTACCTTCCGAGAGAGAAATATACCTCAGAGATATCTGTGCTATGCCGCAACTATGAGCCACATCATTGATTCTGAGTCTTCCTATTATGAGGAGGCATCTAGTCATACAATATGGAGAGATGCCATAATGGAGGAGTATTAGTCCATTATGAAGAATGATGTGTGGGATATTGTTCTGATACCTAAGGGGAAGTTTTTAGTGACTTCCAAGTGGATCTATATAATCAAACACATAGCTAACACAGCATCGAGAAGCACAAAGAAATATTTGTTGCTAGAGGATTCTCTGTGGTGGAGGGAATACATTATGAGGAGCCATTTTCTCTTGTTGATCGATACAGTTCTATCTAGATGATTATTACCCGTGCAACATCCATGGGTTAGAGAATAAATCAAATGGATATGAAGAAAAACTTTCCCATTGGAGATATTGAGGAAAAAGTATACATCAAGCAGCCAAATGGTTTCGTGATACATGAGAAGGAGTCTCATGTGTGTATATTTAAGGACTTGTATGGACTCAAGAAAGAACCTCAAGCTTGGTATGCAAGGATTGATGGACACCTGACGAGTTTGGAATTTAGTAAAATTATTTCTTACTACAAGACTATTAATGGTGAGTCCTTGATTTGGGTCCTCTACGTTGATGATTTATTCCTCATCAGTACAGAGAGCCTTATTGTTAAATACAAGTATGCATTGGCCTCTGAGTTTGAGATGAAGGACCTTGGTATGATGCACTACTTATTAGGACTAAAGGTGTGGAAGAGATCTAATGAGATCTTCCTGAGTAAGGGGAAGTACACAGTTGATATATTGAAGAAGTTTGGGATGATGAACTGTAAGCCCATGAATACACTAATAGTGACAAATTTGAAGAAACTAAGTGTGTCTTCTTCCGATTTTGACAAGATTGATCCAAAACTGCACACAAAACTTAATATATCATAGATGTATCTGGTTAACACCAGACCAGATATTTCCTATGCAGTTAGTACACTTATCTAGTTGATGAGCTAGTCGAGACAAACACACTAGATTATTGTGAAGCATGTGTTGAGATATCCGCGAGGCACAATTGGATGTGGTATGAGATATACTTCCATTATTGACATGAGATTGCAGGGATATACTAACTCTGATTGGGTAGGGAGCGCAATGGATAGGAAGAACACCTCCAAGTGTTTCTTCACTTTGGGATCTGCCATGGTATCATGGTGTAGCAGAAAACATATTTCTTTGGCTTTGAGAACCATAAAAGCATAGTACATTTCATTGAGTGTGGTAGTCTGTGAAGTTGTGTGTGTTCAAAATCTCCTTGCATATTTATTTGGACATGTGATGGATTCCATCATTATTCATTGTGATAACCAAAGTTGTGTGAAGCTCTTAGAGAATCTGATGTTTCATGTCAAATCGAAACACATTGATATCAAGTACCATTACATCTGAGACATGGTGCAGAGGAAGGAAGTACTGGTGTAGTACCTTCTTACAAATGAGCATGTTGTTGATGTTCTTACCAAACCCCTTACTAGGACAAGGTTCAAGTATTTCAGTGGCATACTTGGCGTGGTATNTTGATGTTTGCAGCTTCCCGAGACATTCTCCATATCTTACTCCTCTGTGACTGAGTTGAGTTGATATGTGGGGAAACTTATCTGAGAGGGATAAGTGGGCTTGGGATTATGTCCAAACATCCCTTGTGGAGAGAACATGAGGACACGTCAAGGGAGTTGACCTTGATGTCACACACTATGGGGAGTTGAACCTAGTGTTTCTAGAGGGACTAGTCTCTAGAAGTCCAGATCGTACTCCTCTATGACTCGGTTGATTTGATCTATGAGATCACTAATCTGAGAGGGATAAGTGGGTTTGGGATTATATCCCAATGTCCCTTATGGAGAGAACATGAGGAAATGTCTCTTGTGGAGAGAACATGAGGACATGTCAAGGGAGTTGAACTTGAAATCACACACTATAGGGAGTTGACCTTAATTTTTCTTGAGGGAGTATCCTCTATAAGTCCACATGGGAGTTCCATGTGTGCCATACCTTTTGCTACAATGCCCGATTAAGCATCGGGTAGACCTACTCCTAGATTGGGTTGCAGACCAAGGGAGATAGGACACATTTATCACAAGGGTGTACTTGTGGTAAACGGGACCAGGCATAGTCCTTCCTTGATTGAAGTAGACCCCCCTTCTCTCCCGGGGCTACTCAACCTCCTGGTCTAGGATCATTCAAAAGACTGAGTTGAATTAGCTCTTTGGGCCCCTGCTGGAACCCAAGACAATTTACATAGGCCCTTTCTCCCTAAGGCGCAGGTCTTAGGTAACCCACAAGATTCTGCTAAGCCCCTGTTCTCCTTTTGAATTTTGACTAACGGGCGCTAGCTCTCTAGGCTAGGCCCCTCTCCTTTGATGCAACCTCAGGCTGTGACCTGGGCCTAAAACCCCCCCTAAGCGCTTCAATATTTGGGCTTCGACATTTCTCTCCTCAAACTGTGACCACTTCTTCTCGAATCACAATCTTCTGAAACCACGAAACAAGATCCATGGTCCTCGTTCCTCTTTGAGATCGACAACTCAATTTCATTCTTCAGAATTCACGATTTGGTTGAATCCGCATGCATAGTCCACAAATCCTCCAGAGTGG
This sequence comes from Picea sitchensis, assembly GCA_010110895.2. Taxonomy (NCBI): domain Eukaryota; kingdom Viridiplantae; phylum Streptophyta; class Pinopsida; order Pinales; family Pinaceae; genus Picea; species Picea sitchensis. The sequence goes on from SNQJ01S0044020.1 coordinate 168,314, forward strand.
CTATCCAACGGAGTGAACCTTTGTCCTCCACGTGTCCCCTCATAGATAAACAATCCATTCTTTTCATTTGGGATCGACGACTCTCAATGCATAGGGATTTGATGCTTCGGGAAATTCCAAATCCACCTCTCCAAAAAACCCTCGGACTGACAATTCTTCGAAGTTCACAATATATTGACACCTGTCCAATTTTGATGGAAGGATTGGATGGAATCTAGTGCTTTGGCCTTCGAGAATTCTCATGCCACCCAAATCTAGTTTTCCCCGTAGTGAATTTTCTCCGGATTGGCATATCTTCTTCCACATGTCCTCCTTCAATGACGACTGAAATGATTTCGTGACTCTGGCCTTCAGGAATGTTTGCACCTTCATGTTCCAATTTTTTCAGAGTGCTTCTGCTATCAAGTGCAGGATCTGGTGACACCTATCCAACTAGACCAACGGCTGAGATCGTTTCACTATTTCAGGCTTCGGGGGTTTATGACCCTCGACCTTCACTTTCCTCCAGGGTACAGATTTCCTGAAATCCATGATCTGCCTACACGTGGATCTCCTAGACCAACGGTCCAGATATCCTCCATTCCCACAACTATGAAGAAATCAATTCACCCCATGCAAACCTATGGATAGCTCAGTCTGTTGCCACATACCCTTCGCAACGAAAGGTTGCGATATACATCACTATTTCGGGCTTCGATTGTTTTAGCTTCACCTTACCCACTTTTTTCTGAAATGTTCCTCCTTCGAAGTGTGCAGATTTCCTCCACATACTCCTTCCTAGATCCAATGGTCTGGATTAATTTGCCTTTTGCGACTTTGATGATTTTTCCCTTTTCTCCGTGCAAATTCTCACGTAGCTCTATCCGACGAACTCTCGGATCTGCTGCCACATTCCTCCTAACAATCAACGATTAGGATATACTTCAGCTCTTGGCTCTTCGGGAGTTCTTGTAACATTGCGAGAGCCAGGTGTGTCATACAAAAGTGGGAATTGGCGATCCAGAGACAACAAGATTCAAGGGGAAAACTTCCAGGAGGTGCAAATTCTTCATTTTTTGGCCAAACCAGGTGTAGAAAGAGCCCAACTAGGGGTTTTTGGATGTTATGGAGCCATCTATTTGGCATTTTGAGCACTGTAAAGCACTATTTTTAGCACTTTGAGAAAATAATATAAAATATAAATTGGAAGTTGGACCAGGTGATGTAGCCTAAGAGAGGGTTGAACTCCTTTATCATTTGTTGTGTTATATGTTTACTGTTGGATGTTAATTTTTGGTTATTATGTGCATATTAAGTGTGAAAACTCCTTAATTTATGTGTTAGTAACTTGATCCAATTACCCAAACACATACCATTTTTATACTTGCAATTTAGAAAAGATACAAGTCTTATTCATTTTTAGATCAGACGTCACCCCTCCAATGCGCAGAGGACATGTGTAACCACCTGAATGGATAATATGAGTGACACCTAGATTTCTTCACCTTTTGCGACTTCGACGATTTTTCCCTTTTCTCCGCCCAAATTCTTTCGGAGCTCTATCCCATAAACTCTCGGATTTGCTTCCACGTTCCTCCTAACGATCAACGGTCAGGATATACTTCGACTCCCGGCTCTTTGGGAGTTCCTCAACTTCACTCAATTGCTTCCATACAGAGTGTTAAAGCTCTGGACTTTCAGATTTCTCGCCACATGTCCTTTGCAATGGATGGTTGCGATCTACTTCAACTTTTGGGACTTTGGGATTTTGTCACACTCCACAATTGAATTATTCCTAAGTGACTTTCCCCGAAGTCTCATATCTATTGACATGTACCTCCTGGTGACCAACGACCAAGATCTATTTCCGCCTTTGGCTCTTCGGCGATTTCATTTTCACCTCCACCATTTTTATCTGAAGCACTTCCTCCCGAACTTATTCTCTGATCTTCCGACACCTGTCAAACTTGATAATGGATGATCCCGAATGGATTCGGGACTTCGAGACTTCGGCTATCCCGTTCTAATGTGCACTTTGAGAAGATTAAGGTGCGTGCACGTTACCTGGATACAACGATTGTTGGTCCTTCGTGCCCATATCTGATGGCTAAGATCCTGTTTTCCTCCTGGGTCTGCTCCTCCTTTCTGGACATGGATCTAGCAGTCCAGATCTCCCCCTGCAGCTCAATTCAATGGTTGTTTTCACTCCTCCTCCTCAACTTATGTAAACATCTGAATTGGAAGAATTTAAATATGTCAAAGGTTGCGGCCTTTGATCCTCCTGTGAACCTGGATACTTGGGTCTCGTCTGTACTTCTTCTCCTGTCAAGCTTTGGGGCTTGAAGCAAGTCTGTCTCTGGCGCACACCTTGCACTATCCCTTCTGAGCTTTTTCCAATGTAACTAGACCTTGGCTCTGGCGCACACTTGCGCTTTCACTGTGAAAACTTGCACCGCTTCTCTTCCAAGTTTGATCTCCTGGTGTGCCCTCTTGGCAACCCAATGCTCTTCCTCCTGAGCTTGTAAAGTGAAACCACTTTACCTATAGCGCACTCCTTGTGCTTGACTGGCCTTTATATGGTTCTCTTTCAACACTTCGTCTAAGTGTTGGTCTGGTGCACTTCTTGCACAGGTCTTCCTACAGAGTGTTCAGAAACTCTGTTTCAGCTTGAGCTTCAACTGCTCAGACCTCAAAGGTCTTTTCCCCTTCTGTTCCTTGAAGGGATATTTGTGCTCTCTTGGCACCTTCTTCTCAAGCACTCCCTATTGATCTTACAAAGTGTTCAGAAACTCTATGAGTGTCCTCCTCCTTGACACTCCTCTTCTCAGAACTCGAAATAGAGTTCACATGTGCACACTTGCACCTGCTCAATGCCCTCTTGGCAGAGCTCTAGAGAATCTTCAACAATTATGTCTCTTTGTGCCTCTTCTACACAGTCTCTCCTCCAATTTATTCAGTAACCTTGAGGCTCCTCTTGATATTGTGAATGTTATGGTGTGCCCTCCTGGAATTTTCTTCTCTGACTCGAAATAGTTGATATGTGCACTCCTTGCGTTGGCTACAAAGTTTCAATACCTTGTTGTGCACTCCTTTCATAGCCTAAAGAACCCAAAATAACTCAACAATTCTCAAACAGATAGTGGAATCTATCTTCATCCTGAAGATGGAAACTATTCATGCACATCTACATAATATGCATATGAACAAACAGATGACATTTATTCATAAAACACATAAACACACAGAATCATATGCAGGAAAAAATTATATCTTTTATATTAATATGAAAGTTTGTTTACAATATGGGTAAGCTTGGA
>SNQJ01S0044020.1:171619-184166 GCA_010110895.2 Picea sitchensis
TACTGCATCCACACAAAAATCCCAAGTGGGATATATTCCAGACTCCTCTGTGGAAATTTTCTCCCAGTAATTTTCCCACCAATGTTTGACATGAGGGAGAACTTTAAGGAGTGCGAAGGTGATCTTTTCTTTGTCGGAAAAATTGTGAATAGAGAAATAACCTTCTAGCAGTGTTAACCATTTTTCTAGGGCTTCTGCATCTATCTGTCCTTCAAATACAAGAATATCAAAATTAACTTATACCTTGAAAGGCGAGGTGCCTCCAAAGTGGCCGCTTGATGAAGATGCACATGTTGCTATCAGCAGGCATTGAAGGATGTTGGAAAAATTCTCCATCATTTCGTCCCTCTATCGCGTGAGAGCTTGCTCAATCAACAGACTCATAGGATCGCCTGCTCCATCATTTTTCTTTTCTTCCACCATTGAGGGTTTCTTGGGTGTGCGAGTGATTTTCCTCAAGAGAGACAAGATTGATACCCATATTTCTATATTCGAACCTCGTCGGGGACATGCACTGAAAAAATGATCAAGAACAACCTGCTCTGATACCACTGATCTGGATTATTTTCGGCATGAAATGAGAGTGGAGATATAATAAAGAAATGCACAGAGATATCGCAGATATTCAATAATATAACAGAAATGTATCATATATGCAACCATAAACACAAATATACAGTAATACACTATTTCTATTAATGAAAGAAATGTACAGAGACTGTAAAATACAGAGTGAAAGACTCGCTAGAATGGTGGAAACTTATCTCTGAGAAGAGATGTGACGGATACTCACATTCGCAAGAAGATGGTTACAATGAGGCTCTGAAGGACCTTTTACAATAAACGAGAATGCCAAAATCCCTAGACATCCAAAAACCTAACCCTAGGAGATGAAGCGCCAAAAGTCATGTGGGCCTCGTTTGGGTAAGTTAGTACATCAACTTCCTGGGGTCATAACTTTTGCATACAATCTCCGTTTTAGGCGTATGATAGCTCATTGGAAAGGTATCGTTGAGGAGATTCATTTTTGGGGCTCAATTATGCCTTCATATATCATTGATAACCTAGATCTTGAAAAACCTTCATTTAGGCCCTCAAAATGGCCCCAGAAGTTAAAATCTGCTAAAAATAGTAAATTGTCAAAATTACCAGAAAGTTGTTTTGAGCCGGTTGGAAAAGGTGGGTGGCCACTGATATCCACCTGGATCAATCCTCCCTCCTTAGGAAGAAATGGTCTCGATTGCATTGAGTTCCTGGGGGAGAAGGAAAAGCATTTGTTGAATCTGCATCTTGGTGATTTGCTTGTCTTGCTGGAGACGTCGCACTGCTCAGTTTGTGGAAGTCTATCATGAACCTGTTGAGTTTGAGGTTGTTCAACAAGTCAGGCTACATGAGAGGATCTTGTGCAAAAGGAATCTTTGCATTTTGCTGCAGCCTTGTCGACCTGCTTCTGTGGGATAGAAGGTGCTTGGGGCGAGGCTGTAGTGGTTGCAGTGTCCTTCTGTTCTCCTTTTGAACATATTGTGAAGAAGCTAAATTTTGCATTGTGAGATACTACTTTGCAACACTTTTTAGGTGGAAAAATAGTGGGAACTACCTATGGTATTTTATATAGATGACCCCCCAAAGTGAAAATAACACTACGAGGTCGAGACTCATAAATAGCATGGCGCTTCCACATATATGGCTGGCCCAAGAGAACATCACAGACATCCAGTGGGGAAACATCACATAATACCTCATCCTTGAAGGGTTGGATGCCATATGACAATCGACACTGTTGGATTACACGAAGATCTCTTCCTTGGCGAAGCCACCCGATGTTGTATGGTTGCAGGTGTGGTGTTGTCAACAATCCCAACTGTTTGACAACCTCTGCTGACATGAGGTTCTTTTGTCTTCCGCTATCAACAATAAAATGTAGCGGGGTCCCCTTCACCCACATCTGTGAATGGAAAATGCGCTCCCCCTCTTCAGGATCTGTTGGTTCTTCTGGTTGAATTGCTATGGTTGCGAGAATACTAGTGGGGTATGCATCAATGATCCGTCCTTTACCAGTATTTTTAAAATCAGATTCTGAATCAGGGTTCGGCTCCTTGTCTTTGATCTAGGCCACCAATGAATGTTTTGAGTGACATTCATCGGTGTTGTACCAGGGGATTTTGTGGAAATCGCACCATTTTCCAGTGTCCTTCTTTGTCTTCCTGTGATCCTTCTTTTCCTGTGTCTTGGATTGGTTTTTGAGAGACTGTTTGTTAGGGTTGTCTTTGTCATACTTTGGTTGTTGTGGATTTGCAGACCCGAACTCCCATTTGTTCTGGTGCTTAAATTTCTGCTCGATTTTAACAGCATATCGATAGGAAACACTGAGTGATGAGATGTCCAGAAAATCCATTTCAATTTGGATGTGTCTGTGTAGAGCCCCACGGTATTTCAGAACCAAATGCCGCTCGAAGTCTTTGATACCCAGCTTGGTGCGTAAGGTATGGAAGGTATTGGTGAACTCCGGAAGATGCATATATCTAAAGTTTATAATGATAAAAAGTGACACATACCATGATACTTGGACCAATTACCTCATGGAGCAAGATCCTTCTCCGATACAAGACTAGGCCGATGGTGATGGATGTTGTTATTGCTGACAAGACAAATCTGATGAAAGAAGAGAAGGATGGGCCCTCCAGGGCCATGCTCAGGTCAATCCTGCTCTCGGTACTCCATGTCTAAGACCTTTGGGACTTGAGACATGATCTCCTAGTTATCCCATGAAATCGGGGATAACAGGGGGAATTGAGATATTCCTTTCAAATAGACAAGTAGAGACCAATTCACATGATGAAAGTGCAACAGAGGAAAGACAACTAGTTTTGACTATCGTAGAGGAGAAACAACAGACATCAGAATCTTCCCAAGCAATAGCAGAGGAGAGACAACCAATTGTGACTGTCATGGAGGAGAAGGAGCAGATACTAACATCTGCCCCAACAGAAGAAGAAGATCATTCAACAAAATTTCTCAAAATTTTCAGCCACGAAGCTCAATAGTAGATGACTGCAACACTGGAGTCTATAGTAGAAGAGGAAGAAGACAACATAGACTTTGTTGAGATGTATGAAGAATCGGAAGCCCTTGAGAGAAGGGTGATGGTGTAGATAAAACACATCCAATAGATCAGGTTGGAAATAGGTGAAGGAGCATACCATCCTAAGGAGAAGTTGGAGGAAGCTGGAGTTGAACCAACACAAGAGGAGCTGATAGAAGCTAACCCGTCAAAGGAGGGAGCTGAACAAAAGCTTAGTAAGGAGGCTGCAGAATTTGAATCTATAGGGAAGTGGTAATTCAAGGCCACAGAAGAAGAAAACACCATGGGGAATCAATATGATATGCCCTTTGATGTGTATGAGGAAGAAGAGTTGCAACCGATCAGACTGCAAAAAGAAGAGCTAGCCAGCAGAGTAGTTGGAATAACTCATAGAGGAGGTAAGGAGGCTCATGTTGAGGTCAACAAAAGAAACTTCCAGCAAGGATAAGCTGAGCAAAAGGAATCCTGCAAGAGCAGTAGAGAAGCAACAACAATAACCGCAAATTAGAGGACCAGGAGGACAACTCCAAAGGAGAGTTTGGGATCTAGGAGGATTTCAACACTGGGACAGAGGAGCTCATGAGTAGGAAATCATGATTTTCCCAGCACTGGAGTATGATGTAGGAGCAACGCTCCACCTTAGCAATGAACCAACACATCAGTGTGCATTCAAGGAGGGGAGAGGCGCCAGCCCCATCATTTTTCCCGAAATTTAAAATTTAAAATTGTATCTTAATGCCATTAAATGTTGTAAGGATTGAGCAAAGCCGAGTTATTTCCTTTGTATAGGATGGAGATAAGGTTACCTGTAATAGGCCTGAGTTGTATAGATCTTGAGCATGGCCTCAGATCTGAGATATTGATGTTCATTCAATATAATTAATGAGAGTTAGGTGAGTTGGAGGGAAAGGATCGATGAGCCCCTCTTTTCTAAGGAGATATTTGTATCAGATTTCAAGAGGAAGTTAAGGGGTAAGGAAATTAGGGAGAGAAAAGAGCCGAGACTCAATTGCAGTCCGAGCTTACCCATATTGTAAACAAACATTCATATTAATATAAAATATAACAGTTTTTCCTGCATATGATTATGTGTGTTTATGTGTTTTATGAATAAATGTCATATGTGTGTTCATATGCATATGTTGTAGATGTGTATGAATAGTTTCCATCTGCAGGATGAAGATAGATTCCACTATCTGTTTGAGAATTTTTGAGTTGTTTTGGGTTCTTTAGGCTGTGCAAGGACTGCACAACATGGCATTGAAACTTTGTAGACATTGCAAGGAGTGTGCATCTGAAATATTTCAAGACAGAGAAAAACGTGCCAGGAGGGCACATTAGAACATTCACAATATCAAGAGGAGCCTAAAGGTTACTGAATACCTTGGAGGAGAGACTGTGCAGGAGAGGCACAAAGAGCCAAAATTGTTGAATATTTTGTAGAGATCTTCCAGGAGGGCATTGAGCAGGTGCAAGTGTGCACAGGTGAACTCTATTTTGAGTTCTGAGAAGAGGAGTGTCAAGGAGTAGGACACTCACAGAGTTTATGAACACTCGTAAGCTCAGCAAGGAGTTCTTAGACGAAGTGCACCAGGCCAACACTTAGACAAAGTGTTGAAAGAAAATCGTATGAAAGCCATTCAAGTGCAAGGATCGCACCAGAGGTACAATAGTTTCACTTTACAAGCTCAGGAGGAAGAACGTTGGGTCGCTAAGAGGGAACACCATGAGATAAAACTCAGAAGAGAAGCGGTGCAAGTTTTCACAATGAAAGCGAAAGTGTGTGCCAGAGCCAAGGTCCAATTATATTGGAAAAAGATATGAAGGGATAGAAAAAGGTGTGTGTCGGATAAGGACTTGTTTCAAGTGCCAAAGATTAGGAGAAGAAGTACATACGAGACCCAAGTATCCAGGTTCACAGGAGGATCAAAGGATAAATCCTTTGACATTTGAAAATTCTTCCAATTTGGAAGTTTACAGAAGCTCAGGAGGAGGAGCGACAACAACCATTGAATCAAGCTACAGGGAGATATCTGGACCGCTAGATCCACATCCAGACAGGAGGAGTGCATCGAGGAGGAAAACAGATCCTAGCCATCGTATCTGGGAATGAAGGGCCAACAACCATGGGATCCAGGTAAGGTGCACACAACTTAATATTTTCAAAGTGCATAGGAGAATGGGATAGCCGAAGTCACAAAGCTAGTCATGACCGTCCATCGTCAAGGTTGACAGGTGGTGGAATCTCAGAGAAGAAGTTCGGCAGGAAGAGCTTCGGAGCAAAACTGTGGAGGTGAAAACAAAATTGCCGAAGAGCCGAAGGCTGAAATAGATCCTGGTCATTGGTCACCAGGAGGTACGTGTCAACAGATCTAAGAATTTGGGGAAAGTCACTTTGAAAGATTTCAATTATGGAGTGTTACAAACTCCCGAAGTCCCAAAATTCTAAGTAGATCACAACCATCCATTGAGAAGGACATGTGGTGAGAGATCCGAAAGTCCAGAGGTTTAACGCTCCGGGAGGAAACAATTGAATGAAGTTGAGGAACTCTTGAAGAGTTGGGAACCAAAGTATATATTGACCATTGATCTTCAGGAGGGATGTGGCAGTAGATCCGACAGTTCATGGGATAAAGCTTGAGGATAATTTGTGTGGAGAAAAGGGAAAAATCATTGAAGTCACGAAAGGAGAATAAATCTAGACTGTTGGATCTGTGAAGGATTACATGTTGGAAATACACACACTTCGGAGGAGGAACATTTTGTAAAAGAAAGAGTAAGGTGAAGCTAAAAAGTGAAGTAGATCGCAATCGTTCGTTACAAAGGGTACGTGGCAGCAGATCAGGATATCCATAGGTTTGCATGGGGTGAACCAGTTTCATCATAGTCATGGGACTAGAGGAGATCTAGACCATTAGTTCCAAGAGAGCCACATAGAGGCAGATTATGGATTTCGGGAAATCTGTACTCCAGAGGAAAGTGAAGGTTGAGGGTCACAACCCCTTGAAGCCCGAAATCGTGAAGAGATCTCAGCCATTGGCCTTGTTGGACAGGTGTCACCAGATCTTTCACTTCAAAGAAAAAGAACTCTAGAGGAATTGGAATTTGAAGGTGTGAAGATTCTTGAAGGTTGAAGTCACGAAGTCATCTCAGCCATTCGTGAAGGAGGACGCATGGCAGAATATTTCCCAATCCGAAGAAAATTCACTTCGGGGAAAAGTGGAATTGGGTGGCATGAGAAATCCCTAAGGTTGGAGCATCATAGTGCACCCAAGCCATCCATCGAAATTGGATAGGTGTCAATAGATTTTGAACTTCATAGAATTGTCACTCTGGGGGTTTTGTGGAGAGGTGGATTCAAAATTTCTCAAAGTATCGAAGCTCGAAGCATTGAGGGTCGTCGATCCCAAAGGAAAATAATGGACCGTTGATCTGCAAGGGGACGCGTGGAGAATGGAGGTTCACTCCTTTGGATAGCCACTCTGAAGAATTTGTGGAGAGTGCATGTGTATTCAACCGAAGATCGAATTCTGAAGAAGGAAACTGACCCGCCGATCTCAGAGAGGAAACTAGACCATGGATCTTGTTCCGTGGTTTCGAAAGATTATGATTCCGGAAGAAGTCGTCACAACTTGAGGAGAGAAATGCCAAAGCCCAAAGCCCGAAGCGCTTAGGGGGGGGTTTAGACCTAGGTCAAAGCCCAAGGTCACATCAAAGGAGAGGGACCTAGCCCAGAGAGCTATCACCCACTAGTCAAAATTCAGAAGGAGGACAAGGGCTTAGCAGAAGCCTGCAGGTTACCTAAGAGTTGTGCCTTAGCGAGAAAGGGCTTGTGTAAATTGTCTTGGTCTCCAGCAAGGGACCGAAGAGATAATTCATCTCGGGATTTTGAATGATCCTAGACCGGGAGGTCGAGCAACCTCAAGAGAGAAGGGGGGTCTGTGTCAGGTGGTATCAAAGCTTAAAATTTGTCTATAGATCGTAGGCAAAGGTGAAGAGGTGAAAAGAGATAATATAACAACATCAAGTAGTATCAAGAGCTTGATATCACATGTGGATAGCAGGTGAAGGTAGAAAAAATGTGATGGTCTATAAATATTGTTGCAAGGTGTGCAACAAATGGTAGACAACTAGGAGGGTTGAAGGCAGAGGAGGAATATGGCTATTAAAGGCCATGAGTGTTGTCAAGGCAAGGAACGCCAACAGAAAAGAAAAGAAGAGATGGATAAAGATCTCAGGGAAATAATATCATAGGTGGAGAGGCTAGCATGGAGGATGCAATAGGAATAAAAGGTACACTGGAGGTACGAATGGCCTCTGAACAAGAAGGAAAAATGGCCTATTCAAAAGTTGTTTTCCAAAAAGAAGCAACAGGTAGTAAGGAGGTGGTTGAGGCATGATGAAAACCTCAGTGACAAGAACAAGAGATGGTTTACATCCGTGAACCAGATATTGGGAGGAACCTCAGTGATGAGGAGGATATGAGATCAACTAGAGATCTCATGAACTGCTAGGAGGGTAGAGATAAATTCTTAGATTTCCTTATGGGCGATGAGAAGATATCAAGTAGAGATATCATAGATTTCCAAGTGGGAAATGAGCTGAGATCAATGGAGGATCTCGTTAACTTCCAGGAGGGTAGTGATGGAAATTCAAATTGCCAGGTGAGAAATGAGATGAGATCAATTGATCTCATAGACTGCAAACAGAGCAGAGGAGAAATTTTTTGGCATAGGGGAAGACCCAGGGTTCAATGCTACAACAATGCACCAACAAAACCCTAACTACCGACCCTTTCGGCAGCACCTGTGGAGAAAATGAAGTCTCACCCGAGGTAGAGGCAAGGATGGTTGCAGGACTCAAGTGTCTGCAACCTTATCTGGGACACATATATGTGATTATAACACTTAATAGATCACTTAGCACCATTAGTTCATCATTATCTAACCAATATCTACTCCATAGAGGAAACAGAGCATCATAACATTCACCCTGATCTAAGGTATATAAGCACTTAGCAAAGGAATTAAATCAGATCTAGTAGATTCAAGTACTAAGCAAGTTCATAGATGTCAGATCTAGCATCCAGATTCATCATAAGCACAAATCATAAACATATATGTCTATCTATATCAAATCACTTAGCAAATAACACATAAATGCACCAACACATCGCACAAAGAAGAATAACATAGTATTTATGTAGCTCACCCCCACCCTGGTGCTACGTCCACCAACTCTTCTTATTTATTATCTTTTTCAATGGGTTACATGCACAGAGCCTCAAAACCTTACTCTGCATAGGACAGATGATATGTGCAGCTTTCTATACGCTTCTTCCTTGCATTACAGAACAAAGCCCTCCACAGTCTCTTACAATGACTTGCACTTGGCTCTGCAAGTCTCACACAGTATGCACAAATCCTTACACTTATTGATCACACAGATCCCACTCTTAGCACTTAGCCAACTTGCACAACACTTGCGCACTATTCAACTACTTCTTATATTGCCTAGCCTTCTATTTATACATACAAAATAGGCCTAAACATGGGTAAACCCATGGGCCGACATCCCATTCCCGTGACATATTCCCAAATCCCAAAAAGGACCCAAAAAGGGGCTGATATCCCATGATCTCTGCTTCATCTTGTGATCCATCTTCGACAGGCTATCTAAGTCCCAAAATAGTTCAACTTGACCAAGGATATCCCAAAACTTGGTCAAGGGTCAACATGCCCCCAAAACTCACCTGTGACTCATCCCAAGTCACTCTGGTCTGACTAGTTCTACTTCGAATACCTCGAGCTTGACTCAAGATGCTTTGACCTACTATTGTGCTATGACCTCCCTTTCAATGAACTCATGGATGACTGCATCATTGATAGGTCCCTCTAGACGTTGTTCTGTTGTAGTAACAACTTGCTCTAGCTCTTCTCCTTGGCCTTCTACCTCTATAAACAATTGATAGGCCTTATCTTTCACAAGTTGTATTTTCTAAGTTATCTCAATAACTCTGCTCTAGATAGTATGGATTTGTTGTTGGGCAGTGTGTTTCTCTTGGGAGCACTTCATTCTTTCCACAACTTACAGGGAATTCAGTTGCGCTTGTATCTTTTCGGCTTGATACTTTGCCTCGTGGAGATGCGACTCCAGTGCTCTTAATTCTGGACTCTTAGCGAGTCATTCACATTTTAGAGCACTACTATCAGTGAGTTGCTTACATTCCAGGATAATTTCCTTGAGCCTTTCAACTGCGCTCCTGGCGGTTGCTTCCCTTTGGTCCCTTACATCTTGAGGGGTCTTGGGTACTGCGTGTAGCTCCAAATATGCTATGCATTGTTGTAGTTGCTGGATCACTTCTTCAAGTTGTGCTACTTGTTGTGGAACTCGCTCTTCATCCTTTACTTATATGACTATCACAGAGTGAATTGATCTATTGACCATTTCCTTTACTTCGAGTTGCTCCGCGAGCAACTGTTCCTTTTCTTGTTGTAGCTCGGATTTTTCTTCATCAAAATTTGCTTGGAGATCAAGCTTTTCCCATTCTGCAACACTATGTTGCTCTATAAGGACTCCCTGTACTTGTGTCAAAATGTAGGTGGCTTGTGTTATTTCTTCTTGCACTCGTCGAAGACGAGATTCAACTGTATCAGCTAGGTGGTGGAGTTGAGCTGGATCATTTCCCAATTCTGGTTCCCCTAACGCAGTGGAGACTGCACAACAGGACTATAGGGCCTGCTATACCCCTCGGATTTCAGTCTTGATTTGATCATACATCTCCTCTTTCTATGCTTCTTGTTTCCCTGTTATTTCCAGTGAAGCATCATTCAGGGCTGCTATGAGGAAGTCGAAGTCATCAGAGATGAGGACAGTCTGCATCTTGGTCATGGTGGCCTTTGATTTCTTCTAGGAGGAAGGTTTTAGAGGTGAACCTTTCCTCTTCTTCAGGGGATTAGCCTCATCACCTTATTGTTGTTCGACCTCTTTGTCATTCAACACTTCACCATCACCTTCTTGTTCTGGTGAGATGGAAGCAGTCTTCATGGATGCACTGTCTAAATTCTAAACCTCTTCAGTTTTCTTTGTCCTACTAGGTCCGGGTGTATCCTGCGCAGTTTCTAGGCTGTCGATGTCGGATATCTCCACAGGGTATGTTGGAATGAGGAGGTCCGCCGACCATTCCTTGGTGATATCCTCCAAGTCCTCCTCTATTATCTTATAGTAGGATTGGAGCTATTTCTTGTGCTCGTCAGTGCACGCTGTGATGTAAATAAAATGTTAGTCTACGTTGAACTTCATCAAGGGCCTGAACCGGTGTAGAGTGTTCAGAGTGATGTGAGACTCAGATTGGATGGTTTTCTTCAGATGGTTGTAATAGGTATGAAAAACAACATTGGACTACCATTTTTTATTCATATCGCTTCATTACAACAATGTACTGAACTTTGTGGCCAATGGTTCAAAAGGCTCGATATTTGGGAAGGTCGCACCTTCCAGCATCTCCCAGGAAATAAAAGAGATTGGGATCAATAGCTAGCTGAAATGAAATTCATACCCTTGATCCTGGGATTCTTTGCAATCAAGCTCTAATTGGTTCACTAGGTACTTTGCCCAGTTCATCTAAAGTCCTTTTGCACACTTCCCTACGAGGTCGACTACAAAACCAGTGACTTGGGTGGGTCAGTTTTTTCGTACTAACTTCTCTACAATCAATTGACAGGAGAGGCGCACTTCATCGCTATGGATATAATCTACCTTGTAGCCTCATGTTCCCTTCTCAACATCGCCATAATTTTCCTTGATCCATTGTGCTAGAGCATGATCTATGGATTTTTTGGGGTAAAACTCTTGTGGATTAGGTCTTTGCATACTTAACACCATGATTTGATTGATTAGCATTGGATCTACTATTATATGATGGTATAGCAACAAATAACCTCCATGGTAACAAGACAATAGTAACTTGACACATGCATTCACCTCCTGGTGTCATCCGAAGTTAGGAATCTTCATGACATTGAGCAGGGTGGACTGTGCAAGGTTATGGGTCCACGACTGGGGGATTATCTTCAAATTATTCCCCTTAGTCTGGGTCAAGTACTTATGTGGGGAGAGCATGATGTAAACTTTGCAATCTCTGAGGTTGAAGTCGCTAAACTTCAACGCTGCATTCTTATCTTGGTATACTCAAACTGCACGTATCCCCTTCGGGAGGTATGCAATGACCAAGGCATACTCAAAATATCTAGGTATGATGTCTCAATTTATTGCACCGCTCAGAGGTGGTAGATAGGTGGATAAGATGGTCGAGATAAATTTAGCATTCACTAGATCATCCCTGTGCTTGGTTCGCTTTTCATCGGATGGCTGGGATGGTCCGATTTCGCGAGTAGTGGATGGAGAAGCTGGCAATCTTCTCATCGACAATGCTTGTATACTTGTAGAAATCGATGTGACTCTTTTAATCATGAGGTCGATCAAAACTTCTTCAACAACTTTCTCTGCAGTTCTCAACTTGTTCGACATACACACTCATGGTTAATAATCTCAGGTTCGAAAGGTAACTTAGACACTGCAATAGGATAGAAGGAAATAGTGCCATGATCACTGTATAAACTCGACTTAGTTTGCAGGCTCAAATTCTCAATTGGAAAAAGTGTTCTTGGTCCGTGGAGCAATGGGATAAATAGGTAACTCGGGAATGGGTCACTTGCAATGTGTATGAATCCTTCATTAACTCTGTTATGTCCAAAATGGCACGGTCCCAATGGTTGGATGGTGAGATGGATGTCCATAAATGGATTTCTATCCGTTCAGAGCATTTATCTAACAGTTATAATGGCCCCAATGACTATATTTCTTCGCTATGACGAAGTGCCATGCGTTGTTGTTCTGATATCCCGACGAAGCTCCAATTTTGCAAATTTTTCTTCTGCGAGGTTTCCTCTGGAACATTATGAAGCTTTTTGATATTAGCTTGCTTCTTACTTAGCTTTCTAGCCTTCTTCCCAATGAGTTTCGTCTCAGTGTGCCTTTTCCCATGATGATCCTTATCTTATTTTGGCATAGTTACTTCATGTTGTTTAGATTCTTTTCTAATATTCAAGGGTAACCCTTCTTCTTCATCTGGAAGAGGTACTTCAATCTTCAGTGGTTCTTCTAGTGTTCTTGCAACTTTGACATCCGGGTATCTAGTGTTAAATGGATTTGATCCGTTCTTTTGTTATTCAATCAAGTGTGCGATCCTTCTAGTCATGAATTCTTTTAATTCTTGCTTATGTTGTTCTAAAACTTCTTCTTCTTCTTTCCTTCTGGTATAATCTCTTTCAATCCAAGGTTTTCCTAGTAGCATGGTAAATGGGGCACTGTTCTTGATAAATTTAATAATCTTAAAATCTTCCTCTGTCGAAGTTCCATTGGCATTCATAGGTATCTGGGTGAGCTTTCCACATAGGTTTATCA
>SNQJ01S0044020.1:210520-221642 GCA_010110895.2 Picea sitchensis
AACAAGAGCAGTAACCATAAGGATCAACCCTTTGAAATGTTGCATTTCTTGTTTTTTTGACATGGAAACTTTGCTTCTTGTAACCTTGTTGCTGAAAATACAATATTTAAATCACAAAAAACCCAAATCAAAACCCATGTTTTGAGCTACAACTTTTACAACAGATTTAAATTCAATGCAATACAAAAATAATGGATGGGAAAAATGATCTTATTGTCCAATCATCAATTTCCATGATTTTCAAGACTGAAGATATATGCCCGGAATATCCCCAAAATCTGCCCAAAAAAATCCCTGAAATCTACCTAGAACATCCTCAAAATCTGTCCGGAATGTCCCTGAAATCTGTCCGGAACGTCTTGGGGACGGCCAGCAAGTCCCCGAGTCCCCAACGGAGTCCCCAACAATTTGGGTAAGTTTCCTAAGGGTCCCCAAGTCCCCGGAACGCGGGGACGGCGGGTACGCAGGTTTTTTTGGGGGGGACGGGTCCCCATGCAACATAGGAATTTTGTTCTCTATCCATCTCACTCTTGGTAAAGCCCATACTCTGCAAGTATTCGTCAATCCTGGAATACCATGCCCTGGGTGCCTGTTTGAGTTTGTACAATGCTTTCTTAAGCCTACACACATGAGATTACCTCCCATGTACCTCAAATCCCTGAGGTTGCTCTGTGTATACTTCCTCCTCAATTATCCCGTTGAGGAAAACTGTTTTCACATTCATCTGATGTATCCTCCACCTCATAACTGAAGCAATAGAAATAACAACTCGAATAGAAGCTTACCTGGCGACTGGAGAAAATGTCTCCTTGTAGTCCACTCCTTTTTGGGAGAACCCTCTCGCCACAAACCTCGCCTTGAACTTCTCTATGCTACCATCTACAACATGCTTGATCTTGTAGAGCAACCTGGAACTCACAATTGACTTCCCCTACGGTCTCGACACTATGTCTCAAACCTCATTCCTCATAATAAAGGTGTACTCCTATCATGGCATCACGCCATACATGCTGATCTGTAGCTTCCTCAAAACTAGAAGGCTCAACATCAATGATGCTACTCATAAGCACCATATAGTTCGGAAACTTCTTCAGAGGCCTGCGTTCTCCGACCACACTCCTAGGAGTCTCACCAACATCCCTCAATGTTTGCAATAACCATCTGGGTCTTCTGGTAGGACTGGAAGGAGATAACTCCTCCTCTCTACCTGAAGTCTGAATTGTTGACTGCTACTCATCCTTTGGAGCCTGCTGCTCATCCTCTATCACTGCTGATGACTCCTGAGTACTCCTAGATGTCAAGTCCTCCTCGAATTTAACATCTCTGCTCACAACTGTTTTCCTCTACGTTGGAATGAAGATCCTGTAAGTCTTCGAGGTCTCACTTCACCCCACAAATATACCCTTCTGTCCTGAAGGCTCCAACTTTGTCCTCTTCTCCACAGGCACATGGATGTAAACTAGACAACTAAAGATCCTCAAATAGCCAATCTCTGGCTTCACTCACAAGAACGCTTCCTTTGGAGTCTTGTCCCCCAATATCCTGTGAGGACTCCTGTTCTGCACATACACGACCGCGTTACATGTCTCTGCCCAGAGGAACATAGGAAACTCTTGGTCATGTATCATAGCCCTGGCAAAACCGATGATGGACCAATTCTTTCTCTTCGCAACCCCATTCTCTTGAGGGTTGTATGAGACTGTCAACTCCCTCTTGATCCCTGCCTCCTTGGAAAAATCCTTGAAGTCATTGGAGGTGTACTCTCCCGCATTGTCCAACCTCAAGCCCTTGATCTTCTTACCTATTTGGTTCTCTACCTGAGCCCTAAACTCTCTGAACTGATTGAAGACCTCATCCTTGGCCTTCATAAAGAAGATCTAGGTTTTCCTGGAGAAATCATCATTAAACGTCACATAGTATGACGATCCTTGTAATGATGCTACTGACATCAACCCACTCACATCTGAATGGATAAGATTCAAGATCCCTTTGGACCTACTCTTGTTGCTAGTCAAAACAACCTTGGAATTCTTGCCAAGTGCACACCCTCTACAAACTCCCTGCTACTCAATCCTAAACTCTGGAAGACTTGTAACAATCCCCGTCAGAATCGACAATGCCCTGTATTGTAGGTGTCCCAACCTCCCATGGCACAACTCACATAGGCTGTCACTATCATGTACCAAAGCCTAAGCAGGCTTGCCCTGCAACCTGTATAAAGTGCCTTCTCTAACCTCAATGATTACTGCGCTGTCTAGGTTAACTTTCTATGGACGTCCAAGTACCTGCCCTTTTTGAAAAGTAAAAAAACCCTTTTCCTCCATAGCTGAGACTGAAAGCAAATTCTTCTTCAAACCTGGTACGTAAAGCACATCCTAGGCATCTAACAATCCTCTTGACTCAAGTTGGAACGTAACTGTTCCTTCTCCCTTCACCGCATACTTGGCATCATCACTAGGTTGCACATGAAGATTTGCGTTACTCTTCGTCAGACTGCCAAATAACTCTGGTGCTTTTGTCATATGACGAGATGCACCACTGTCCAAGAACCAAGCACTCCTTGTTGTTGTGCTGGTAGAAAGGCAAGAAACCAATTAGTAATCCTTCTCAAACTTTGCTGCAAACTCATCAAGCTGCATCTCTGTTGATGATGTTGTCTGTGTCTTTCCATTACCCTTCTTCTTCTTCTTTGGACATTGAGATGCATAATGTGAATTTTTATGACATGATAAACACTTGATTTTACTCAAGTCCTTCTTCCTCGGCTGTGATGATCCTCCATCATTGTTACCCTTCTTGCTAGAACTCTTTCCTTTTCCCTTCCTTGTCTTAATGACAAGAGCCAAGTTCTCTTCACTACCTCTCTGCTTGTTGCTCTTAGACTCCTCCCAAGTCTCTTCTTGGATGCAATCATCCCAAAGTCTCTGCTAATTTGGGATATTTTCCCGAGTGCAAACTCCCTTGACAAATGGTTCCGAAGACTTGGGAAGACCATTCAATGCCACATTCACGAGTTCTGCGTCCTTCGTTTTCTCTCGAATGGCTGCAAGTTGATCATGCAACTGTGTGATCCTCATGAGATAGCTGGTAACATTATCAGATCTAGACATCTGCACTGGTCTGAGTTTATTCCTTAAGACCATCTTCCTATTCATGTTCTTGCTTTGGAATAAACTTACCGAGGCATCAAACATCTCTTTGGATGTCTTCTTCTTGGTTAGGTGAGGGATTAGATGATCCTTCACGAAATCCAGGAGGACCCTCTTTGCTTTGATCTCCTTGTTGTGAGCATCCAAAGCTGTCAGATCTGTCGGTGGAGTAACTACCTTATCCACAAACTCCCAAAGGTCATACTCCTTCAACACCAAAGTTACCCTCACTTTCCAAGATAGGAAGTTGGATGCTCCATCCAATCTGTCTTCAACTCTCAACGGTGCTGTTGCCATCCCTAAGACTTGATAAACTGCCCTGGAAATAACCTGCTATGGAAAACTGCCCCTCTACAGACCTGTATGGATTGCTATGCGATTGTCACCACTGTAACCCGTGTATGTACGCGACTGTCACCACTGCAACCCATTTATGTACGCAACTGTCTCCACTGAGACTCGTGTATACGCGATTGTGCTCAAGGACTTCCGCGTATGTATGCGATTGTGCTCAAGGACTTCCGCGTATGTACGCGATTGTGCTTTCTATGACCCATGTAAACCCCTGTACACTTGAAAAAACAAGTTTTACCTCTGTACGGTTGTTTTCCAGAAATCTGTCGTTCGATTTCGGCCTGTTGGTTATGTGTCTGCTATGGATATGAGATCTAGCTTCCCTTTAGAGCACCTGCTCTGATACCATGTTGATTTTACCACTTCAACCCTTGGTATGCTTTGATACCATGTTGAAATTTCTCCTACTGAACACCTGACTGTTAATTCCAATTAAATCACTTGTTGAATTAAAACCCAACTGAGTAATCAACTAAACATGCAGCAAAAGAATAAATAAGGAAACCAATTCAAGCACACATAAACACCGATATTTTTGGGTACAAACCCCTGGAAAAACCCCAGAGGGAAAACTAGTGCTGAAAATGATTTTTTATGCTAAAATCAGGGCTCTCGTAACAAAGATAATGGCCCACTGAGAGAAATACAACTGCAGACAAACTTGACAAAGTCTGACCTGCTGTACGAACACGAACTGCACGCTTTTCGATGTGTACGCGACTTTGCTACAACAAACCCACATATGTATGCGACTGTCTCCACTGAGACCTATGTGCACCTACGAGAAACTTCATAAGACGTGACACTCTCATGTGGCTTCCTCTGACTGAAACCCACATGTGCTACCTTTGTTCTGTCTTCTCCTTGACCTGATCTCTAGACGAAGTCCTTCTTCACCTATCCAAGATCTTGAATCACAGTCCTTCGTAACCCAATACTCTGTGTCAACTTCCTCAACACCTGTCAAGTCTCAAGTCCTCCTTCATCCTAGCCTTGCTTTTATAATCGCGATTTACAATCTATTTCTAATCTCACTTGAGATTTAGATTGCATGAGAAGATTGCATGCTAAGTACTTTTAGCACTTTCCTCAAATAACTCAATTAACTAATTACATAATTAATTAATAAAAGTAGTTTACTTTAATAATTCCTTTAATTAAAGTAAATCCAAGTCTAGAAGGCTTTGGATGATTTCCACATGTCTAGACACATAGACCTGTCCGGAAATGCCTGCCCGATGCTACCACTAACATCAACACCTTGATCCCCATTAGAACACCCTTGTGTCTCCTATGGAGTTAGCTGTGTAAAAATGAAAAAAAACAAAGTAATATAATATGATGTTATATTACTATTGTTACCCCTCATTTTACATGAGTCCTACACTAATGAATTTTTTCACTATGCTTGTGATTTTTATCACATAGGAAGGTTTACAGGTTGATGGAGCTTTGGATGGCCTAGGGGTTGTGAGTTCACTTGTTTTTTGATGCCTTGGTTGATAGTTGATGAGATAATGTAGTCGTGGGTGTCTTGATGGTGTTTTTCTTGGTATATTTGCTTATCATAGAGAGATAGCATCGCACGTGGTCATGTGATGTTCTAGCCTTCATTTATGTTAGGAATTGATGGTATATGAGGACATATGACTCTATAGAGTGAGAGCCCTAGCTTATATGGATGATCTTCACATGTGGTTCGTATCTTCACTTGGTTGGCATCATTATTATGGATAGTGCTCGACATATACCCTCTTTTCTTCATATGGTCTATTAATTTTTGAGGGGTATTAGCATGGTTAGAGGCTCATTGCTCTACCACCCTAGGTCTTATGGTTTTTTTTCACAAATGGATGGGTTGTTTATGATGAGGAGCATGGTTTTATGTGGAGTGCTCACCCCCTTGGCTCACATGTGGAGGCATTTCACATACTTGATCCATCTTTTGATGTGGTTGTTCCCCTTTCTTGATGAGTTGGTATATCACTTAGATGACTTGGCATATGTATGGATGGTGATATTTGACTTGTTTAACTCATTCCTCCATGGATCTAGCACTCCACATTTTTGAGTACATATTAGTGGAGTGCTCCTTCTCTTGGTGGTTTGATGGTACACATTGTTGAGTTTTAGTGTACCTTGGGAAGTGGTCCCCTTGTGGTTGTAGGTCTCTGACCACAAGAGGGAAATATTTGACCCATTGTGCCTTAAACTTTATGTCTAATTTCACTTTGACATTTTCCTAAGTCAAAAGGGTGAAATTTGTCACTTGAGGCAAAAGTGACTATTAATTCACTTTGTGGGTGAATTGGGGGACATAAAGTGAATGATGGAAACTTAACCCAAAGTGGATTTTGAGTTGAGATTCTTTTTGAGAGATCTCAACCATGGATTAGAGATGGCTTGGAGTGATCCTAGCCATTCATCTTTTAAGTTTCTTTATGATTGCTTAACAGGGGCGCATAGGGCAAATGGAGGCTCATTCACTCATTTGTTCACTTGGAGAGTTTGGAGAGGAGCAAGAGGATGAGAATGGAAGCATTGGGAGAGGAGAGCTTGGGTGCCATCTTTCATGGAGGGTGCAAGGAGGCTTAGGGCATGTTTATTTTGTGGTGAGGGTTCTTGCTTGGTGGAGGGCAAACTCTTGGAGAAGGACGCAAGCTTAGTAGGCACTAGTAGTTCTTGAACTTTTGCAGATCTGATTGGTGGAGGTTTGGGACAGCATACAAACAAAGATTTGCATGCAAGGGTTTCTCAAACAGCCAAAGGAGGATCAAGGGCACATCAGTTCAGCGGAAGAAGCAAGAAAGGAAGGGGGGCGCGCTTGTTTGAGCTCATTCTTCTTGGAACCTTCTAACAAAGCTTGAGAGGAGCTTGCTACTTGTACATGTTCCATTGTATTTGTTTACTTGTTGTTTTCCATGCTTGAGACATCACATTTATACACATTCATTCTAAACTGGTTTTCCCCGGGGGGGTTTTATCCAGGTTCATGTTGACCAAAAATACTTGTGTTCAAATTTCATGTATGCTTAGTATTTAAATCAGCAGTAGGAGCTTGTAAAGATCTTAGAGGAGTGCTATATGTTTTAAGGTTTGCATGTGCTTGTTGAGTTTTGGTGTACCTCGAGAAGTGGTTCCCTTGTGGTTTTGAGCCTCTAACCACAAGAGAGAGTTGTTGGTACCTTTGTACCTTGTACTTTATGTCTAGTTTCACTTTGACTTAGGAGATTTAAGTCAAAAGTGAAATTTGGTCATTTGAGCCTAAAGTGACTATTAATTCACTTTGTGGGTGAATTAGGAGACATAAAGTGAACTTAGGGAACTTAACCCAAAGTGGGTTTTGAGTTGAGATTATTGTGGGATGATCTCAACCATTGATTAGGGATGGCTTGGGATGATCCTAGCCATCCCCATTTAAGTTTCTTTATGGATTGCTTAAGGAGGGTGCAAGGGGCCTTTGGAGTCTCAATTCATTCATTTGCTCACTTGGAGAGCTTGAGAGGGAGCATGAGGATGAGGTTGGAGGCATTGGAAGAGGGCAACTTGGGCGCTTCTATTCATGGAGGAGCTATGGGAGCTTGGGACCCTATTATTTTGTGGTGATCATACTTGCTTGGAGGAGGGCGTACTATAGGAGGAGGGCTCACACCTAGCAGGGAGGAGCTACACTTGGAGGATTGCAGATTTGTTTGTCTCAGTGGAGAGGTAGCACACAAGAGCACATTTGTGTGCAAGGGATTCTTCTTCAGAGCAACCAGGGTCAAGGGCGCATCACTTAAGTGGGTTTGACAACAAGGGGAAGAGGCACACTAAGCTTGGGTGCATTTCTTCCTGGTTCCTTTGGCAAGTCTCGAGAGGAGCTTGCTTTGTATATAGGTTCCATCATATTATATTTCTTGTTGTATCTCATGCTTTATACACCACTTATATATACTTCCATTCCAAACTGGTTTTCCCTAGGGGGGGTTTTATCCAGGGTCATGCTGACCAAAAATACCTGTGTCCTATTTTCATGCATGCTTAGAGTGTAGATTAGCTTATTTGTGTTGGAAAGAGTAGAGGAGTGTTACTTGTTTTGAGTCATATTGCATGTGCTAACATTGGGTTACAAAAACACTTGCAAGGGCCCCTCAAAGAACACTTAACCACAAAAACTATGGGCAGAGAGTTACTAAACTGTTTGCTGTCCTAAAACGCAGCAAAGGACAGTTTTGGAGATTGAAACTTAGAGCCAATCTCAAGGTCAAAGACAAAACTTAGTTGGCAGCCTCATAGGACCTTAGTTTTCTTCAGTGCTAACATTCAATGACTAAAACACTTGCAAGGGCACCTTAAAAGAGCATATAACCATCAGTTTGAAGGCATAATTCTTGGCAAAAAATTTCAGACCTGTTTGCTGTCCTAAAACAACCGCAAGGACAGATTTGATTGAGTAAACTTAGAGCTCAACAAGAGGTCAAAAACAAACCTGTTGGACAGCCTTCTAGTTCCTCAAAAATCTACATGGTATCAGAGCCTTGGTGGCTAAGAGTTGGATTATTTTTTAGCATATTGTTCGGCCGGTCGGTTTTGCTGAATCAGGCCGTTTCTGATAACACTGTTCCGCACAGGTCTAAGTGTCTAGACATGTGGAAGTCGTCCAAATCCTTCAACGTTAGTAATTTACTTTAATTAAAGGAATTATTAAAGTAAAGTGCTTTTTATAAGAAAAAGTGAGTGTAATCTAATGAAATGCTAATGTTTATTGCATTAGTGAATTAGATGAATCTCAAACATTGATCTCATGTAAGGTGAGATCTAATCTCAACTGTCAATCAATTTGGAGATTAGGGTTTTGGATTCGGTTAACAAGTCAATATTATAAAAGCAAGGCCAAGTGAAGGATAAAGACACAAGTCAAGAGAGAGCAAAGAACGACTTTTTCTCAAGAAACCTCAAGCGCTTGAGACACGAAGGATTGTGACTCAAGAAGATCTCAACAAGGGTGAAGAAGAACTTTCATGTAGAGACCAGCTCAAGGGATAACAAAACGACAACATGAGAGACTGTTGGGAGTCAGTGACTCACACCGAGAGCAAGAGAAGGAATTTTTGTACAGTCCAAAGGAGAAGAGAAGCAAGTGGGCAACAACAGACATATCTGATAGCAAGGACAGATCTGGGTAGCAGATCAGCAACAGGTATAGCCGCAAGAATGGGCTGTACAGAGCCGTACACATCGTGCAGATAGCCTAGGGCGCGTACATACGCGTCGGACAGAGAGTTAAGGGCACATACATATGCGCTAGACACGTGGTTTGGGGCGCATACATATGCGCTGTATAGGTCGTATTGGGCGTGTATTGTTCATATAGGTCACAAGTACAGGGTCATACAACAGATGTAGAGGTGATGGGCTGCAGGTGTTGGCTGTATTTTTTTGTTTCTTTTCTCGATGGGCAGTTTTCCCAATTTGGGAGCCCTTGTAAGCTTTGATATATTTTAATGAAAAGTTGATTTGAAGGGCATAATTTCTATGTGCATGTATGAAGTTTGGTTTGTTTTTACTTCCGCCGTTCTATTTATTTCCAGCCAGTATATTTTATTTTGTGTGTTGTAATTTAATTATCCTCAAGGAAAAACACAAGGTAATAATTTATCTAGGTGCTGGGGATAGTGAGATTTTTCAACAAATATTGTTGTTTTATTGTAGATGAAGATGGAGCTAAAACCTATATAAGGGTTTTCTCTCTTCATTATTTCTCATTGTTGGATTTTGGAGAATTTGCCTCTCCTTGGAGCTTAATGGACATATCTTTTGGAGGCCCATGTGAGTTTTAAGTTGTCCTTCTTGGTATATGTGAGGCTTATTGTTCTAATGCTTTTAATTGTTGCGTATGATTGTAGAGTTGCTTGTACTTGCTATTGATAGGCCAAGAGAAGGGTACATCTACCACATTGGGAGGGTTTAGTGTGAGCAATTTCTCCCTCCTTAAACTTTTGTTGTTTTATCTATGGAATATTCTCTAGCATCTTACATCTACATGAGTAGTTGTTAGACTAATGCTTCATGGTAGGGCACACCTCATTAGCAAAGTTTTGATGTGCTACTTTAAAGGCCCTCCTAGCATTCCTTTACCTTCATTTTCAACAATGTTAAGTTTGTTAATGTTTAAGCCATTATTATAGATGTTTGCATTTCATTAGATAACAATAGCATAATCCAAGATCACTGAGAAATACACAATCAAAAGAGACACAACATTTATCCTGGGAAACCGTTTAGGGGAAGAAAACCCAGCAAAACTTCCTTAATATAGATAGCCAATACAATGCCAAGAGATCTCTTAAACAAATACAGAAAGTCCTCTCCTAGATATGTGCCACTCTCTCTCTCCTTCTTCTCCGGTAGTAGATCTGAACTTGTCTCTCAAAATGAGCAAGTGAGTTATGTCTAAGTGAGGTGCTAGCCTCCTTTATTTATACAAGTCTGGCACGTGTGAAGTGTCTCTTCACTGGCAGGGCCGACTTCTCAAACTGGGTGGGTAAACCCACCTTTATTATATTTCTAGGCTTCTTTAATATTTGCTGGGGCCGACTTCTTATTCTGCCTATTACAATTGTCTTTGGACCAATCCGCAAAAGGGGATTTGGTCCTATTACAATAACCGACATGTTCAATCCACAATGGGGATTGATCCTATGAATAATATATCAATAATAATAAGAATACTCTTTGCAGTTACATTATTTCAATAGTCCCCCTTAACAAGAAGGGTATTCTTCAGCAGCATCATGCGAGAGAGAGGACAACATCATCAACAACATCAAGTGGGTGAGAGGACAACATCATCAATATCATCTTGGAACACTGACTGGCGTATCTATAAATCATCGAAATTTTTCTTCATCAGCAACATCGTCATTCTCAAGGAATGCCATCATCATCTGAATCAATATGTATTAGTATAAAAACTGATACATCATCATCATCATAGCACAAGGCTGGCTCATCATAATACAAGACTGGCTTTACATCACAACTGTCAAGCTGGAAGCAAGATACTCGTCCTGCTTTACGTCACAACCATCCGGTCGGAAGCAGGATACTGGACTGGCTTTACGTCACAACTATCCAGTCGGAAGCACAGTGCTAGTCTCATCATATCATCTTGCTTTACGTCACAACCATCAGATCGGAAGCAAGGTACACATCTCATCTTGCTTTATTTCTGACAACTAGGTCAGAAGCAATGAACACATCTCATCTTGCTTTACGTCTGACAACTAGGTCAAAAGCAAGGAACATCTCATCTTGCTTTACCTCTGACAACTAGGTCAAAAGCAAGGAACATCTCATCT
The DNA here is from genome assembly GCA_010110895.2 of Picea sitchensis. Lineage (NCBI taxonomy): Eukaryota > Viridiplantae > Streptophyta > Pinopsida > Pinales > Pinaceae > Picea > Picea sitchensis. The sequence continues at coordinate 221,367 of SNQJ01S0044020.1, forward strand.
TGCTTTACGTCTGACAACTAGGTCAGAAGCAAGAAACATCACATCTTGCTTTACGTCTGACAACCAGGTCAGAAGCAAGGAACACATCTCATCTTGCTTTACGTCTGACAACTAGGTCAGAAGCAAGGTACACGTCCTGCTTTACGTCACAACCACAAGGTCGGTAGCAGGGAATATCTCATCACAGCAACTACTCCCCCTTTCGAGGAAGGTCCTTTCGGACTATGCCAAGCTTATCTCGGAAGTACTCAAACTTCACACGAGATAGGGGCTTGG
>SNQJ01S0044021.1:12800-27489 GCA_010110895.2 Picea sitchensis
GCCAAGAACAGTGTCACAACTATAGCAATTGTGTCATAAAGTCTCTTAAAGTCACGTATATATAGATAAAATAGTCAACTACCCATTAACACCAACCAATGAGATAGGCAAAATTTTTGTTTCTATTGCCACGATAGTTAGTCTCTATAGCGACGAAAATCCTGACTACATTTAAATAAGATTTTCGTCGATATTGCCACGAAAATCCCGCCCTGTTTAAAAAAAATGTGAAACTAGTTGAAGCGCGGAAAATTTTCATGCAATAATCCATGCTTCAACTATAGTATAAAATAACAATGGAAAAAGGTTTCACATGTATTCTTCCTTAGGGATGACAGGGATGGGGGGGAGTATTCATGATGTGTTTTGTGGGGCCTGAAACATGTGGATATAGGTGCAAAACATGCACAAAACTTCTTAAAATGTTTCAAGACATGTTTCCAAACTGTCAAATGCAGTCCAAAACGTTTCAGGATTTGGGTGCATGTACACACATCCATACCCAAGGTCCAAAGTCATGGATATGAAGGCGTAGGTTATTTTTTTCAACTTATTTGGTCCCTAATCCACTAATTTATGGTAACCAAGGATAGAATTTGCATATGGGTTTTAAATTTTAACACCTTCCAGTGCCCTCTCTGTCATAAGGAGGAAATGACTCTTCACTTTCTTTGGTTTTTCCCGGCCTACACAAATCTACCCACTTTTGTGTCTCCACCTTTGAAAATATGCTCCTATGTGAACTACTAGGATGGTTGGAAGCATTACTAGGAGATACCAAGCCTTGTCCTGTTAGATTTAACACTTCTTGGAAGCTTTAGACGGTGGAAATTCTTTATTGCATATGGAAGCCCAGTTAAAGTGTCATTTTAATAATGATAGTTTCCTTCTACAAATATGTGCACATAAATATTTGGTGGAACTCCCTGTACAAAAAGTAGGGAGCCCCCACCCATGCATGTGGAATCCCAGTTATAGTGTCATTTTAATGATGATCCTCCTCATATGAATTTTAATTTCAGTTTCAAAAATATATAAATCATGACTCATCATTTCCTTCTACAAATCTGTGCACATAAAAATTTGGTGGAACTCTTTGTACAACAAGCATGAAGCCACCACCCCCACGCCCCCCAACAACAATAATATAGGATGGGAAGCAACCATAGCAGAGCCATCAAAGGGGAAAGGTTTTGTATATGAAATCTAAATAGTTGACATCTCCCATGTGTGAAGATAAGTGGACAAGTACAACTAGCAAACAATCAGCAACCATGAGTCCCAAGGCAGAAAAAGCAAATGGTTGGCTCAAATTCCTGGCGTGGGAAGGAATTCCAAGTGATCAAACAGGTTGCAATATGAATACTAGAAGAGAATATGTGGTTGGGTAGGATACTGAACCACCCAGTTCTGAAAATATTGCACAAAATAAATGATTGGTTGTTATATGGAATATTAAGTATAGTCGGTTGGCATAAGAATCTTTTTTTCTCTCTCTCATATTAAACTCTTGAAGTTTGGACCTTGGTCCCAATTTTGTGATATTTTTGTAAGATGACTCTTAGAAGGGCCCCTTTTTTTATGCATGTTAATCTTGTTGACTGGTTGTTTAAAATTTGAAGTATGAGGTTTTCGTAAGGTTGTCATAAGGGTGTGCATATCCCCCAAGATATTTTGGGTCTATAGGGGAGACTTTAATTTGTAGCTTGTTATCACTCGGTAATTTTCCTGGATGTGAGGGAAAATTACCAAGGTAACCTTTTCAAACTAAACTTTAGGCTGGAAACTGACCTTTCCACCCAGAGGGGGCTCCCTCAATGTGATTTAGTCATAATGGCCACATCTGTAGATAAGGACAGGGTTTTGTTTTGAAATTCCGCTAGGGCAGAGTGAGTAACCATTGGGAATGGAGTCAAAGAAATGTGTATCAATCAAAATATTTCCAAGACTGGTTCATGAACATATAAATCTCAAAGAAGACATATGGTATCTCATTAGACATTAAAAAAATTTCGATATGGTGGTGGAATATGAAGGACTATCTGATTAAAAAAAAACATTTAGCATAGAATGAATTATGCAATAATCTTCAAACTGAAAGTGAAAATACATGAATGCAAAAATACAGAGAATCATCAGAATGAATTCTAGATCCATTCAAAACAGAGGAATAACATAACATGGGAAAATATAGTAAGAAACACAAGAACTTAGATACTTAGTGTGAGATATCATAACATGAATCTTTGAAGCAACATTCAAGTACTTCTGCTTGAATTTCCTTTATTGATATGTAAAGAGTCTTATACAAAATACCAGCAGGGCTTCACTCCGAGTCCCAACCACATTCTCCTATTATTTCAAGTATTTTATAGAGAACTACATATTCAAATAAATCCTATACTATAGGACATTAAAATTGTTTGAATAATTAAAATAGTCATTAATAATCAATATATTCAACATATCATAGCTATAGAACAAAATAGAAAAACTTATTTGATCATCTTTCATTGAATCACATCCTCCAAGCTGCTACAAAATTTGGAACTTTTTACTGTCCAAGAAATCTGATGTAGAGATATCTTGTTGTTGGAGTAGATCAAATATGTTTCCATGATATTTTTAGCTATGCAAATCCTTAATAATCTTCATTTGATTTGATTCCCCTAAAAAACTGGATCTGGCTTCTCGACTTTCCATATTTGTTAATTAGAATATCTTCTACTGGGTTAAGTATAACATTTCTTTGAACATAACTTATCCAAAGGAAAAAAATTGTGTCTTCATCGTATTCTTAGATTTTAGGCTTATCCATATCCATTATCTATTAATCCTTTGAAAAAGCTTCTCCCATTAGCAGACCTAGATTCACATAACTTCCTTTTACCAAATCATTGCAGAATGATTTTCCAGCATGCAAAATTATAAGTTTAGATCAACTTTCATTAAGGCATAGCCGCCACTGCTTCTACTAACATATTTAAGTTTCTATTTTTAGCCTCCTTGATCCTTTGATTCCTTTTAGGATCCAACTTCTTGGACATCAACTATTCTTGTTTGCAAAGTGCTCTATTTTTTGCTTACTTCTTGCTTCTTGCTTCTGTTTCTTTTTATTTTTACCTTTTGTTTTCTTTGTCTTCCCAGCTTCTACATGAGTATATTATACATTGATAACTAAATCCTTGATAATTATGAGGCATTTCTACATATGCATCTAGGCTATATTATTCCCAAGATTATGACTTAAAAGAAATAGGCTCTAAAAACTGAGAGGATTCTGACACTATAAGGTGTCTCCACCTCTTCTTCAATACAACGTTAGAAACTGGTTTTGACTGGTGTGTCGACAACATGGGTCTCGATTTCTGGGGCAATAATTTTCCTTCCTTTCTCCTTTTCTGAATATTTGGGAGAAATATTCTTCTTTCTAGGGTTTTCCTGCTCATTTTTCTCTAGAGATTTAGGGTCACGAACAAGGGATGAAGGTACATGTTTCACGGTTGCCATTCTCTTCTTCTTTTTAACATAAATCTTCTTCATTTCTTTGATAACCCTAAAATATTGACCCTCCTCTATTGGTTTATCCTTTTTCATTCTTCTAGTGACCCTTTATGTAGGTGATTCTTTATCTTTGGTGGCTTTATTCACAAATGAGGGTTGCTATTTGATAGTGCAACCAGAGGGGAAATTTTTTCATGATGATCTTTTTTGTTTTACTGGGATTTAATTCGATTTTGCAGCGACCTTTTTATTTCCCTTTGAATACTATGGAGAATCAACCTTGAAACCCTCCCAAAAAAGGAAATGGTCCTAGTTTTGATTCTCCTGAGCTAGTTTATATTGAACCAATATTTTTATGAGACCTATGTGCTACACAAAATATGGAGGCAGACTAGGGTAGCTTGAATCTTTGCAAACACTTTCGTGAGGGATTTAAGCAAGTAATATGGAAGGTTCACAAGTTTTTAACCTGCTATATGACACAAAAACCTCATCTGATACAAATAAATGGTATGATAACGACCTTCACGGGTAATGAAAATTTATACTGACCTCAAAACGTCATTCCAATCATCAAGAAACCATGTCCTTGGGATCCCTTTCATCCATTCAAGGTTTTGGTGTCCGATATTAGGAAAGAGATTCAAATCAACAACAATGATAGATTGATTTTTAAACCATCTTTCCCCTCTTGTTGGAAGCTTTGTGGCTCTTGAAATAAACTCCTTTGTAACATTGAATCTAATATTACCCATTTGCACATGTTGTCCACCCAATGACTCAGCAAAGGCCCTGGCTACTCCGTAGTCAAATCCAGAGAATTTCATGAGTAAATTAAACCATCCATCTATCCTGAACCAACCCCCATCATGGGATATCATACGCTATGGACTTTTAGGTTCATTCCTTTTTACTTTTCCACCTTTACCCATCTTATTGGATGTGATAACTATGACTTACAAAGTAGAATCAACAAAAAAAATTGAACTTGGAGCGGACGAGAACGAATATCTAAATTTTCAATGCGAGATGTTAGGGATAAATCCCCATCCAAATGGATAATCATTACATGTTATGATGTTCCACATGAAATAAAGACTGAAGCGATGGACTCATATTTATATTAATTAATATTTATTAAACATTATTATTAAAGTGTAAATTTTTCATAGAAATATTATAATTGTATTAAGAAAAACATTGCAACTTCCAATAGAGCTTGATCATTTTCCTAGCACTCATAATTGGCATGACCTCATCTATGTTATTACTTATATATTGCCATGAGTAATTATTTACAAAAAAATGGTTTGGCGAGAAAATAACAAGACATGCATACTTAAGGCATTGTCTAAATATTATACGTTTTCTCCCTCCTCGACATAATTTGACGACAGAAATATACATGAAATTACAATTTATGTTGTTTAAATCACATTTCTGAATGCGGAAATGGATTCAGTGTGCTGAAAACCCCCTGGAGTAGTTTTAATATAATGTGTAATATAAAGTCTAATAATTCACTATATGGAGTAGTTTCCCATGATTGGATCTAGTTCAAAGTAATTAGTTCCTAAGGGAATTTTCAAGATGTTGATATAAGCCATAGCTCGCTAGGACATCATCATAATAGCTAATTTGGTGTCAATTTTGCTAAGCCCCCCAAATTAAATATCTTAATGTGCAATAATTGACTATATGGAGTAGTTTTCATGCACGGTTGGATCCAGTTCAAAGTAATTAGTTCCTACCTAAGCCTCCCAAATTAAATCTCTCAATGTCCAATATAAAGTCTAATAATTGAATATATGGAGTAGTTTCCCATGCTTGTGTTGGATTACTCAGAGGGGCAGGTGAATTAGTGATAGAGCAATTTAATCCTTTTTAACCATAAAATGCAAGTGGTATATCAATGTAGCATTATCATCCAATAGTTTAAGAGTAAACAAACAATGATTAAATGATCAATCATACACATACATGGTACACCAGTGTTTTATGTGAAAACCCAAAGCGAGAGAAAATGATGGAATGTTTTTTCTTATATGTCTTTAATAATTACATTCATTGGAAGCACCAACTTCCTTTGTTTTCCAGCTGCAATTGGAAGGAGGCTCCAAACCCCTAGTTTCTCAGGCTACAACCTTAGGGAAGCTCCAACTCCCTAATTCTATGGATACAACCAGAAGGAGTCTACAACCCCCTATGTTCTCTCGCTACAACCAGAAGGTGGATACAACCACATGTCCTTCCCCATCCAACTGCCCTGAAATATTAGTAGAATGATGGAACCACTGTCACATTATCACTATGAGATATATTGTTGTAAACCTGTACCAATCAACCTGCACCAAACAACCTGTAACAATCTGTACCAATGACCGGTGCCAACATGTACCATACATCAACCTGTACCTCAACTATACCATAAACAAGTGCATCAACCATGCACCAAACCTGTACAAATAACCTCAACCAAAATCCCTCATCAATTTCATCATCCAAATCTGATTTATAACTCTATAATAGACCTGGTGTATATGATCACATACCTGCAAACCTTCCTGAACTTTAACAACAAGAGACTAGCAATTTCATCAAACTTTACTTTAGTATCACATGACTAATTTTGTATTAGTCAACAACCCTAACTTAAAATAATCATAAATATGTACCTATAATGAATAAAGATATAAAAATATTAAACAATGTTCTTCAGTGTCTTGTTTGCAATTCCTCCAGGTTTCACTGCTTGGAACCTCCCAAAAAAGGAGTTATAGAAAAAATGGCATACCTTGTTGAATTATGGCTTATTCTAGAGACTGAACTTGTAGAGCATTCCCACACAGAATATTTGTTGTATGGATCTGAAAATTGTAGACAGAATACTACAGAATGTACTCTAACCAATACATTTTGTTGTACTAAATTTGGATCTTTTATGGAGAAGTTATGACATTTTTACCCGAAACACTTGTTTTAGACTAGTTTCTGGACTAGCCACAAACCCTATATTCCACGGCGTGTAACTCACCAAATAAAACGACCCACATGTTGAATTTTTTATCACAATTACTTGGATATGTTTTCTCAATGGCCTCCATATTTCACTATCTGAATCATTGTATAAAAACATTTATGGCAAAAATGGTGAGAGGACCTATAAATAACATACCTTAGAAAACATCAGCAAAAGACTTTATCCTCCCTTCAATTTCGGCCTTGTTTACTTCACCTTCCCTCTGAAATTCTCCTTAGATATCATTTGGTTACCTCAATCACTTGTAGATATTCAATATGCTCAAGTTTGATTAAATGAGAGACCCTTGCCTCTTATTTATACTTTCATGTAGCTTCCTCAAGGGGTTACCTTCTAACCATCTTAACCCACTTTCTTTAGTTTAGGGCTAACCCACTTCTAACCACTTGTCCACTTAACTTAACCACTTTCCATAATTATTAAGTTCTCCATTAACTTTATTATTTAAATAAATTCTTTTGCATCCACTTTGACTTATAGTACACTCATCACTTCACTTTATTATTTAAATAATTTCTTCTTTGCAACCACTTTGACTACTTTTCCCTTTTGGGGCTTCTATATGACTCATGAGGGTTCTCCAACTTCACATGGCCATAACTCTCTAACCGTGGGGAGTTATGTGAAATTCCACATACCATGGGAAATGGAATGACATGTACTATCCATATAGAATAGCATTACCTTCAAATATATAAAAACTCATATCATTATCCATCAAAAAAACTTGGGTCCATTACACATACCTTTGTGCTACCGGACTTTCTTCAAGGGTTGACATCAATGAAAACCAACCCAATTAATCAATAATATCCCCCTTTGGTATTGATGGAAACACTCTGATGCAATACTGAAGTCATATCACTCATTCTCCCCTTGTTAGCATCGCTCCCACTAGAACCATTCCTTTGTTCTCTTTCTCCAAGTGCTTACCTTTGCATCTGATAAATCTCTCCTCGTTGTTCATCAATGGAAAATGTATCTTTCCATCTGAGGTTTCTCCCCCTGACTGAAATCTTCCTAAAACTGATCTCCCAACTTGAACTGTACTCTTTATGGTGCTTCCTCGTGTAAATCTAAAACATATAAGATAAGCATTCAAAAGAATTCATTTTGGAGTAGGAATTACTTTGAGTCTCTGGCGAAGATACTCAAAGGCTTCCCTTGGAAGTGTTTTTGTAAATATGTCTTCCATGTGTTCTTTTGTACCCACATATTCAACTCTAATGTTCTTCTCTACAACATGTTCCCATAGAAAGTGATACTTGATTGGAATGTGCTTCATCTTGGAGTGCATCGTTGGGTTCTTTGAGATATTGATGGCACTTGTATTATCACAATAGATTGGAATGGGCTCATCATATTCAACCTATATATATGTCAAGTTTGTTTCATCCATAGAAATTGTGTACAACATCTTACTGCTGCAATATACTATGCTTCAGTTGTAAATAAAGATACTAATGATTGTTTCTTTCTTAGCCAAGATACTAAACACTCACCCAAGTAGAATGTTTCTCCACTAGTGCTTCGTCAACCATCAATGCAACATGACCAATCTACATCTATGTAGGCAATATGTTAAGCCCTAATATTGGCTCATTACCACTTAATTGGGGCATATTAGATCAGTATTGTTATTTTATTTATGTTGGATTTAGGCCATTAGTGTAATTTAGATTAGTAATGTTATTTTATTTATGTCAGCTTTAGGCCATTAAACCTCCTAGTCTCCTATATATACCAAGGAGACATTTTCATTTTGAATCATCTTGTACTTGAACATTTAAGTGGGGTAANGTAATGTTATTTTATTTATGTCGGCTTTAGGCCATTAAACCTCCTAGTCTCCTATATATACCAAGGAGACATTTTCATTTTGAATCATCTTGTACTTGAACATTTAAGTGGGGTAGAAGGAGGTTGCCCCCTCGAAGAGGCTTATTATCTGAAATTATTTATTTTTCAAGGCGTTGAGTACTTTTCCTGAGGTTTTTCTATGCTATATTGATGTTTGGTTCTTAACACAATAAGTGATAGATCATTTCCTTTTGGATACCATAATCCAAACTCTTTTGTTCCTTTGAGATATCCGAAAATCATGTTCACTGCTAAGACATGTGATTCCTTTGGTGTTGCTTGAAATCATGCCACTTGTCCAATTGTCTGCATTACATCTGGTCTGGATGTTGTCACATATAGTAATATACCAATCATCGACCTATATTGGCTCTGGTCTATAGACTTTGAATCGTCATATTTTCTCAACTTGGAAGTGGTTTGCATAGGAGTGGTAGCTAGTTTTCAATCTTCCATTCCTAACCTCTTTATCATTTCTCTGATATACTTAGTTTGATAAATAAAAATTCCTTTGTTTCTTTGATGTATCTAAAGACCCAGAAAGAAGGATAGTTCTCCGAGTAATGACATTTAAAATTCATTATGCATATCCTTTGCAAATTTCTGGCTTAACCTGTCATCATTACTTCCAAAAATAATAGCATCAACATAAACTTCAATTAATAAAATATTATCTTGAGTTACCTTGATGTAGAGGTTGTTGTTTGCACTTCCTTTTCTAAAACTTGCATGTTGTAGATATTTATCTAGTCTAGAGTACCATGCTCTAGGAGCCTGTTTTAGACCATACAAGGCCTTCTTCAATTTACACATGTAACCTACATTCTCCGAGAACTGAAATTGTTTTGGTTGTTCGATGTAGACTTGTTCTTAAATTTCCTCATTCAGAAAATTTGATTTCACATCCATCTAATACACTATAATATTCTTGGAGCATGGATAAGCTAAAAGCAATCGGATTGCTTCTATTTTGGAAACTAGGGAAAATGTCTCTTCAAAGTTGATTCCTTCAACCTGTGCATATCCTTTACATACCAATCTAGCTTTGTTCCTTGTAACCTATCCATATTCATTCAATTTATTTCTAAAATCCCACTTTGTGCCAATCACATTCTTATTCCTTGGTCTTGGAACCAATTCCCAAGAATCCTTCTTCTCTATTTGATCCAATTCTTCATTTGTGGCCTTTTTCCAAAATTCATTCTTGTTGGCCTCTTCAAAATTGTTTGGTTCAATCGTAGATAAGAGTGCTAGGTGCATTTGTTCTGGTGAGCAGATTCTTCTTCTAGTCTCAACTCCTGCATCCTTGTTTCCGATAATATGATATGAAGGATGATTCTTCTGTACTCGTTTGCTATATGTCTTTGGAGGCACTTGTTGAACCTGCTCTTTTACTTATGTCTGATATTCTTCATCTTCTCTTTCTACATCTTCTTCATCTTCTTCTTCTTCTTCATAAAGTTGTTCCATTGATTCATTTTCTTCTTCCTTTGATTCTCGTCCACCTATTTCATCAATTGTTACATTGATTCTTTCCACAACTTTGTTCAACCTCATATTCTAACATTTGTATGCTTTCCTTGTACTTGAGTAACCAACAAGTAGTCCTTTGTCCAAACGAGAGTCAAACTTTCCCATTTTTCCATCTTCTCTTTTGATGTAGCAGTTGCTTCCAAATACTCTGAAGTGTTTCACATTTGTTGTTCTTTCTTTCCATAGCTCGTAGGGAGTTTTTTCATTGTTGTTTTTTATCATTACTCTATTTTGAATGTGAATTGTTTTATGTACTGCATGTGTCCAAAAAATATCTGTCAATTTGGAATCCATTAGCATTGTTCAAGTCATTTCCTATGTTGTCCTGTTGTTTCTTTCAATAACTCCATTTTCTTGAGGTGTCCTAGCAATGGAGAATTTCCTTTTTATTCTATGCTTGCTGTAGAAGTCCATAAATTCCTTTGAAGTGAACTCTCCATTATAATATCCCAAACATTTGATTTTTGAGTCCATTTCATTTTTAACCATTTCCTTGTAGACCTTGAAGTTTTCAAAAGATTATGACTTATTCCTAAGAAAACAAACTGCTTTCATTCTTGTATAATCATCAACTAATAACATACAATATTTCTCACCTTTTAAACCCTTTGTTGTAGTTGGTCCATCTAGATCAATATGCACAATTTCCAGTGGTCTTATTGTTGAATATTCCTTTGATTTGAACCTGGTCTTTATTTTCTTTCCTTGTTGACAATGCTTGCATAAAGTGTTGGTTGGTTTCGTGATCTAGGGAATTTCTCTAACTTTGACAAGGTTATCAAAGTTTATGTGACCCATTCTTTTGTTCTATAGCCAACCTTCATCTTCCTTTCCTATATAACACTTGTGACGTCCCCAAACCTCGAACCCCTATTGGGTAACACTACCTAAACAACTGTATCTTTGTTTTTCTGCTCTAATACCATTTTGTAAAGTTCCCAACCACCACCAATAGGTTGGGAAACATCACCTCAGAAAACAAGCATGCTCGAGCACACACACACACACACACACACACACACACACACATATCTAATGCAATTTAACCAGACAAAAACATTTTGTACATACACATATTCTTGCGGAAGCAACAATAACACATACCACTACTTAACAGATGATTTGTGTTTTTCTATCACACAACATTATGCAGAAATAACAATAAATCATACATGCCGTAATCATAGACAAACCCATAAATATAACAGCATATACAATACACAACATGTAACCAAACTTGGAAATGGTACTTATCTTTAATACATGACCACCAACTACGTGCAGACCTTCCACGAACCTCCCAACCTTAGACCACATTGCTCAGCATGCTCAACAATGGATCACCCCTGAGCTGGGACTAAAATCCACCAATAAAGGGATTCCTGGGCTTGGAAAGGAAAATAGGAAAGTCGCACAGATCAACAAGAAGGATTTACTCTCAGGAGCCACTTACACCCACAGACCCTCATTCCCCACAGGCATGTCCCACCCCAGGAGTGTAAAACTTCACTGTCATAAGTCCATCAATTGTCCACCTCCCTTCCAGGGATTCAACAACAGGTTGGACAAGAAGTCTCAAAGTATTGTATCTTCTACGAGACTCGCTCCATGAGAACACACTTCCTCAGCACACTCTCTCATCTGGAGAGAGTTGTTCACAGGCCTGACAACCTATATCTTCACACTCGCTCCTCAACAAATGGGAAAGGTGATGGCAGCAACAAAAACTGGACATGGAAAAATGGTATTTATAGGACAATATGCAGGAAACCCGCAGGTAAAGCTACAGCGAGGGTAACCACAACAACAAAATCGGGTATGGGATCTGTTGGGGTGAGAAAAAGGTATAAATATTCTCCTTATTACTTTTGTTTGTGATATATTATTTGTTGAATTTTCTATTTACTTCAAGTAATTAGGGAAGAAAATGGTTAAAAAGCCTTTAGAAAATATTATTGAACGATATTAGATATTTTCTTAACTTTGGTTTGAATTATTTTGATTTTATGCAGAAATGGACAATTGTTGTTAACTAAAGATCATTAAGAAGATCATGAAGATGCACAGGCCATTGGAGATCAAAGAAATTAGGCACAAAACAGTTCAAAGAAAGATTGAATTTGTATCTTGTAATTTTCATAAATAGTAAAAGAAATCTTGAGGATCTCTCGATCCTCGGGATAGCTTAATTTACTTATCTCGTTGTAATATATAAAGGATAGTGAATGATAGAAAGATAACAAAGAATTCAGATCTCTTAAATTGTTGACACTTTGTACAACAATCCCATTGTAAATTATTTATCAGTTATGGAATTAATGGAAGCTTCAAGAGTTTTGGTCATTTCTGTGTATTGAGTTTTTCATAGTAGTAGCTTCTAAAGACCGTGGGGCTAGTCGACAAGAGTTATTGTCTCATCTATAATATTATCAATTATGTTATAATTCTGTGATTTGAATTTTCTTTCAACAGTTAAGATAGACTCGTTAATGTATTGATTCTTTTATCAATTGGTTATGTTATTCCATTTGCAGAGGGTAGATGTTCCATTTCGAGATTATTGATTGATGTTCCATTTCCAATTGTTGCAATTTTATCGCTTGTGAATTCCTTTCATTTAAATTCACATTTGTTGTTCATTTCATTAAATCCACATTTGTGGTTACTGTCATTTAATTTGCAATTTTTGTTCTTTCTTAAATATTCAGTACATCGTTGTTCCTTTCCAATAGATTAATTAATCATTGAGAGATTGATTCATAAAGTATTTTTGTATATTAAATTACTATTTCTTAGATAGATGAATGAATTCAATAAATTGATTGATTCTTTGATTCATGGTCTGTTATTGTTTAGACTATAATTCAGTTGATTGAGTTATTAGTTTCAGAGTTTTCAGTTAATGTGTGAAGAACTTGATTATCACAGTAATTTAGATAGACTTATATTTTTTGTAACTGAATTATCTACAGGATTTAAACCTCTATGACTATCTACATAGAATTTCCTAACAATCTTGAAAGAAAAGACAAATCATCAATTGATAAAATTAATGTCAAACTAAGGTTGTTTTAGGACATCTTTAGAGCCCAACATTTTGGCGTCGTTGTCAGGGAGAATGTTAAAGATAGTATAGGTTGCATCTCTTAAGGATGAGGTATTGAAAACGGAAGGTAAGAACCTACATAGGCAACAAGTAAAATGCTTGTGACAACACCTACCTTCAGCTGATGCATAGAGGTTATATAGGTGCATAGAATTTGTGTTGGTGTGTATGACTAAGAAGAAATAACCTGAAAAACAAAAACCATTATAAAAAACTACAAAATCCCAAGGCCCAGTGCCCCCTGGAAGGAGAACTTTTATAGATGAAATTTTTCGAAAAGTTGAATCTCAAGCCTCGGTTGGACCTCGAAAAGGTTCTACCCAAGCCCCTAAAGCAGAAAATTCACCAATTGTATCTCATGCTAAGGTTCATAGCGGAACTGAAGGAACTGAACAGAGCTTTCAAAATATACACACCCCACTTTTCAATCCTTTAGGTAAGGGAAATTCTTGTAATTTGAGAGAAGGAGAAGGGAAGACTAGTGGAATTGCTGAGGTAAACCTACCATCACCTAAACCTGGATCTCCTGTGATTCTGGTAGGTGAAGGAACACCTGAAATCCCAGACATAGGAAGCAAGACCAAATTTCCTAAGGGAACAAGTAATCAACCACCTCGAGTAGAACACCCAGATCAAGAAATCCCTGAAGGTTATTGGCACATTTTCAACCAAATGGAACAACAAAATCAGCCACGAACCCAGACTTCCACTTTGGAATATCCTATAGTTGATCTGGTTGTTAATACCCCAATGAAATCCATTCCACTACAAAATATTCCAACCTTCAATGGATTGATCTCAGAGGACCCTAATGCGTTCTTATTCGAGTTTGATGTCCTGTGTAGAGGTTATGATTATACCTCCGAACCCCATAAACTAAAACTATTTCCTTCCACCTTGAAAGGAGCAGCCTTACGATGGTTTATGGGACTAGGAGGAGGAACTATAAACTCATGGGATGAAATGAAACAAGCCTTCCTAATGAAATATCAAGACTACTATAGAAGTAGGGATTTGAAGGATGAAATCTTTAAAATGATTGCAAAAGAAAATGAAACACTAGAAGAATACATTGAAAGATTTCAATATAACCTGAAGAGATCACCTTATGGTACACTACCAGGTGAGGTACTTAAAGACACTCTAATAAAATGTATGAAGGATGAATGGGTAGAGATGTTAAATTTGATGGGAAAAGGTGCAATTTATCAAGAAACATACGATGAAATTGTCCAATTTTGTATCAGGTCTTTGCGTGATAGTACACGAACCAGATCAGGAATATGATCCCCCATCACCAAAAATCACAACATCACTAGCGGGAGCATCACCCAAGCAGAAATTGGTAATCCTTTAGAAAATTTTAGAACTGACATTTTGGGTACTCTGACTGCACAATTGGATGTTCTGCAAGATAAACAGAAACAAGCGGAATCAAAATAGTTGTTGGGTATATTTTGTCCATGGTTCAAGAAGAAACATGGTTCAAGGGTCATACATCCACTAACCATGGAACCGGGGCTCCCTCCATCTATGCATACCACAGTTGTAACTTAACACTGAGTGCATTGAACCATAGGCGCATGTAATGGCACAAGTCGTGGGTACATTGAGTTACACAAGACCATGGGTTGGGGTCTAGCCCC
>SNQJ01S0044021.1:35633-62057 GCA_010110895.2 Picea sitchensis
CCAATACTTTATCATTTAAATATTCCTTCTTGATTTTGTCACCTTTCTTTATTATTTAAATAATCCACCTGGACTTTGTCACTTTACTTTATCATTTAAATAATGATTTCTTCTTTTAGGTCACTTTGACTTCTTTGACCTTGGGGGCTTCAAGCTTTCATGTGGGGGTCCTTCATCTTTGTAAGGCCATAACTCTTAAACCATGAGGAGTTATGTGGCATTCCACATACCACCGGAAATGGCTTTATAAGCACTATCCATCTAGTATAGTTTCACCAACAAGTTCCTTGATCTTCATCTCATTATTCCACGTACAAACATGTGTCCTCCACCTATTCTTCTAGGATAACTCAATCCGCAAAGTGTCTTCCCGTGAGGGATTTAACAATAAGGGGACCACTTTGGAGTTCATCCATTTGTGCACCTTATCAACCATGATAAGACAATAATGAGTCATATTTTCATCAAACAAAATATGCATCATCATGTATCAATCACAACTCATTGATCAATATTTATCTATGCATCATATCAATGATCCATCTTTATCAATTGGTTTCCACTTTGACATCTATCATTTTCATCAAGGACAATACATATACTTTGGTCATCAATCATTAATCAATCAATCCTTTGAAATCAAGATAATCACTTGACATGAGTCAAGCAAACAATTGGCATCAATGACAAAATGATCCAATATTTTTCTCCTTCCTAGATGGCTTTAGCGGTTATAATCAGATTCAGATTGCTTTGAAATACTAGGATAAAACTACATTTACATGTCCCTGGGGTACCTTCGCATATCGAGTATTTCCCTTTGGATTATCTAATTCTCCAACTACATTCCAGAGAGTTATTTTAAGCATATTTTCTTATTTAACTAATGAAGGACTTGAAGTTTACATGGATTATTTTACCCCTTATGGTAATAACTTTTATCAAGCTTTAAGAAATCTTGAGAAACTACTAGAAAGATGCATTGCTACCACGCTATGTGTGATTCATGAGAAATGTCATCTGATGATGACTGAAGGTGTGGTACTAGGACACTATGTTTCTGTAGATGGAATCAAGGTAGACCCAGCAAAAATAGAGGTAATCCCTAATTTTCCTACACCGCGTACACAAACCGAAGTATGTAGTTTGCTTGGTTGTGCAAGATATTATCACAGATTCATAGAAAAAATATCAAGAATAGCTGCACCTTTACATGATTTAACTGGTAATGTGGAATTTTAGTAGTATGATAAGTGTGATGTTGCATTTGCAGAGCTTAAAATGTTCATTTCAACAGCAGTGGTGTTGAGGGGACCAAACTGGAAATTACCATTTCACATCTCTTCAGATGCATCGGATATTGCTATAGGTGTTGTCCTTGGACATGAAGAAGACAAGAAACCTTACGCTATTCATTTTATTAGCAAAAATATTACTCCTGCCGAATTAAATTACATAGTAACAGAAAAAGAATTTTTAGTCATTATACATGTTGTTAATAAATTTCGACACTATATAACAGGTTATCCAGTGATTATGTATATTGATCACTATGTTATTCGATATTTAGCCAACAAACCAATTGCTAATGGTCGGGTTACTCGGTTATTGTTGTTGTTGCAGGAATTCAACATCACCATTATGGATCAGCCAAGAAGAGAGAATCGAGTTGCATATTTCTTGTCTTGTGTACCCAAAATAGATAAATCTTTGACAGTCAAAGACCAATTTCCAGACGAACACTTGTTCGTTATGACTATTGAGATGCCTTGGTATGCTGATGTGGTGAATTACATAGCAGGTGGGAAATTTCCATCACACATATCATCAAGAGAAAGGAAATTAATTGTTTAGTGCAGTGCATGGTTCACCTAGATTGGTGGATATCTTTTCCACACAATGTCTAATTTTCATATCCGAAGATGTATCAGAGACGATGAAATTTACAATGTCTTGAAGGCGAGTCACGATGAGCCCTGTGGCAGACATTTTGTAGACCACAGAACTGGGCATAAGGTTTTACATATGGGTTATTATTGGCCCTCAATATTCAAAGATGCAAAGAAGTATGTTCAGGTCTGTGACAGTTATCATAGGATGGGTCGACCAAGCCAATCTGATGAAATACCCCTACAACCACAAGTGGTGATGGAACCTTTCAAGAGATGGGAACTGGATTTTGTTGGCCCTTTGAACCCAAAATCAAACCAAAAGGATTATATACTAGTTGCAACAAACTATATGACCAAATGGGTAGAAGCAGTGGCCTGTCCAAATGAAACTGAGGAAGCAATCACTAAATTTCTCTTTAAACTATTTGTACACTATGGATTACCCAGGGAAGTAATCACGGACGGAGGGTCACAATTTACATCACATAAAATCTCGGTCACTCCGCGCAATTATCACATTAAACATGGGTTACCTCCCCATACCACCCACAGGAAAACAGACAAGTGGAAAGTACCAATAAAGTCTTGAAGGCAATCTTGACAAAAACTGTCTTGAAAAACTGTCAAAATTGGGAAGTCGATCTTCCAAATGGCTTATGGGCCTATCTCACAACATGGCATAAAACTACTTGATAATCTCCTTATCACCTAGTCTTTGGAAAAGAGCCTATCTTTCCAATTGAATTTGAGATCAAGACTCTAAGAATGGACCAGGAAATTGGACTGGATCTTACAGAAGCACACGCGTAGCGCTTACAACAACTCAATGAGTCAAATGAAGCACTCTTGTTCTCCCTTCAACACACAGTTTTTATTCAACAACAAAGAGATAGCTAGCATGACCAGCATTTCAAGAAGAAATCCTTCTATAAAGGTGATTGGGCTCTTCTCTATGATTCCAGATTTCAGGATTTTCCTGGGAAATTGCCAACAAGGTTGCCTACACTATATGAAATCAAGGAATTCCATGATAATGTCACTTTACCATCGTCTACGGCTTTACCATCATCCACTTTCAAAAGAATCATTTTTCCAAGAGGTAAGTAATGATCCTACTGTTTAGATTTTAGCTGGCTGGGAAGGTAACCCAACAACTTCAACTCCATGAAATTGTTGTTTTTCCAGCACTGCACATATTGTATATATTTTTATTTAAAGATTTGATCGATTTTTAGTTTTTTACTTTCTAGAAAAGTCACTATAAAGAGCTTTGGAGACCAAAAACTAGAAAGGATGGTTGTAATGAAATATAATTAGCACTCCTTTTTGTTCCTTATTCAAAACTTAAAATTTCTCTTGTCTCACTTTAAAAAATCCATCAAATATAAACCTTGTTTTATACGGGATATGAATATGTCATTTTCTGCAGCAAAAAGTCAGGCGACTGCACTAAAAGAATGCACAGCTGTAGTAAATAGAAATTATTGCATGACATCGTAAACCATAATTGAATAAGCCTACCCATAAAATTAAATGAATTTCATTGATGACTAATCAATTGTAGATTCACTAAAACAAAATTTCTATAGGAGGTATCCAATTAGATGGTTAAATTTGAATATCATCGTCATCTTCCCTGAATGTAATAGTTGTCATTCCCTTTGTTACGATTGTTGTTCCCTTTGTGGGTAGTGTCGTTCATTCAAACGTAAAAACTGTCATTCCCTTTGTTGCAATTATTGTTCCCTTTGTGGGTAGTGTCGTTCATTCAAACGTAACACCTGATGTTCCCTTTGTTGTGATTATTGTTCCCTTTGCGGGTAGTATCGTTCATTCAAATATAATATTTTGTGTTCCATTTGTCATGATTGTTGTTCCTTTTATCGGGTAGGGCTGTTCATTTCAAAGAAACATATGTTGTTCCTTCTTGCGGTTGTTCCTATTGTTGTTCCTTTCCTTTGAAAGTACTGATTTTTGTTACGTTTAGCCACTCCTTTAGGTATGAACTTCACTAACTAATTTTCAACAACATTACTTCTAATCATCTTGGTAACGATTTGTCATTTTCTTTTTCAGGAATATCTAGCATACCTTATCAAATTGTTCATGGATTGATTTTTCCAAATTATCTTAATATTGTTCATAATCCTTAACCACCATAATTTGTTTCTTTCCCATATATATATATATATATACATATACTTGAATAATAATTTTCCCTTCACATCAGAATAAGGAGTCTAATGCACATTTTTACTTGGCATTATTACACTTCTTACACCATCCCACACTCTTAAGGAGTATATGAGCCTCCCTTAATAAAGCCTAAAAAATAATAATAATAATAATAATAAAACAAATAAAGAAAAAAAACTTCTCCCAAAAAGGATAGGGGGTTTCATCATGAGCCAACCTACCAGGATCATAAGAGACTAACATAAGTGGCATTCCCACTATGGCTACCACACCAAGGAAATGGATTTTGGCATTTAGGTTCAAAGGAAAAGAGGTCTCATCACAATCCGGCTTGTTCACTTTGTTACGATCTAATGAGTGGCATTATTGTTATCTGGCTACCAAAACAAGATAGTGGCCTTTTTGGGAAAAGACTATTCAAACTCTTTATTAAGGATACTGGCTCATCTATGGGTTAAAAGGAAACCCTGTCGAGGCTATGGACTCTTGGTGGTAGTAGTGTCTCTGCCTCTGGTATTGAAGTTTATTTTAATACGCTAAGATTTATTGTGTTCATAGACTTCCTTTCTTAAAAAAGAGGCTATCATTCTGGCTCTATTCAACACAAGGGAAAGTAGAAAAATTATCACATATGGAATATTTATAAAATGTGAACATATTAGGACTATTTGGAATATTCTTCCTTAACATATTGAATATTGGTATTTGAACTTGTACTTTCCACAAAAGGTGTGATTATCATTCATGATTAACATTAAATTTCTTTGAAATTTATTAACGGTCGTCCTCCCAGCGGTGACAACGTAATAATTATCCCTCACTTGAATGACTAACATCATTGCATTCACACATACCATCAATCAAGGTCGACCTTTTCATTTATCGGGGGTGGATATTCTGCATGATTATCGATAGGCCATAATGATTACAAATAATGGGAAAATTTGTATTTCTATATGCCATTGTTGTTCTGTAATTTTTACCATTTCTAGTAATTTTTTCTCACAGGATCGTCTAACTATGTTTATAGTTCGGAATGATAGTCATGATGACTTGTTTACATAAGATATGGGTGGCCAAAGGATTATTCATGAGCCTACATTTTTGCAAGTGACTGATCAAGCAAGATAAATTCTACACCATCTAGGGTGGATGCAATACTTTAACAGACTACAGGGATTCGATATAAATGTTGCGCTAGCATTTTTTCAAAATCTACAGGGGGAAGTTTCAGTAATTAGGGGGATAAAAATACCAGTTACTAATGCCATTATAGTTGAGGTAACATGCCTCCCAAATGAAGCAACATAGTGGAATGGTAAATACATAGCACTCAAGGAAGTTAAGGAGTCCTTCGCAGAACCAGGGGAAAAATTTGACAAAAAAGGGAAAGGCCTCAACCCCACTGCTCTTAGCGAACCTTGGAAGGAGATAGAAGGCATGATATAGAGATACATCACATACGACAGGTGATATGACGTGGTGAGACCTCACCACCTCAAGCTTCTAGCAGTATTAAAACAATGGTTAGTGATAAATCTACCATTTTTTTTTAATACCATGTTGAATGAAGTCACTGGAAGAAACCAAGACGCCAAAGAGCCTGCTAATGTAATTAGTATTCATGGGTTAGTAAAATTGATAGTAAAGAGGAACTTAAACCATACAAAAATAAATTGTGGGGGCTTAATTGAGCCCGATAGGCCCTTGCAAATTGAGAAACTCGAAGCCCAACATGAAATTCCTCCACAAGGAATTCAGGCAGCCCAAACAGAGGGAGATAATGCCCGAATTGAAATACCAGTACCGCAACCTAAAATGGAAACAGACCTTATTCAGTTGGAAGAAACTCAGAGCATCCAGGCAGGAACATCAAAGAAGAAAAGACAGAGAACATTTTTTGTTCTCGAATCTTCCACTGTAAAAAGAAGAAAGGATAAAGAGACAACACAACCTAAAAGCACTGAGGAAACTGTACAAACAGAACAACCATCAAATGAAATACCTGTAGGACAACAGGATGATTTATTCAAAAGTTATGAAGAGGAGATGGCTCAAGTATTGGGAAATTTGGGAATATCACTTAATGAAGATACAGACAGGTGAGGAGAACCCCAAGCTCCAACTTATTCTCATTCAAACCATGTCTTTGATCTTCCTGATATGGGGATGCCATATCCTGAGGGAGAAGAACAACTAGAACCTCGGTTCGATGAGAAAAATCCTTTATAACAACCAGAGCACCTAGAAGATACAGGGAATCAATTACCAATTGATCAAGGCAGGGAAGACATTGAAATTCCCCTTAAATGGAAAAAAACAACAACAAAAGGAAATAACAAAATCAGGAAATTGGAACATGAATATAAGACATTGAGGAAGAGGGTCAAAAAAATAAAAGTATTAAAACAAAAAGTTGGCAGATTGAAAGAAACAATTAGACAACTTAAGAAGCAGCTGGAAAAAGCTAACAAATCCCATGAGAAGAAGAAATCTCAGAGGGCTAGAGTATAGGGAAGAAATCCACTTCCCAGAAGGGCAGTTCACACTACTTATGTTGAAACACAACATAATTTGATTCTCCTTTGGAATCAGTTGAAATAGAAACTCAAACAGAGGTTCCAGCAATGGTAGAAATAATTGCTCAGACTGAAGAAGTATTTCATTCCCCTGAACAAGATGCCACTATTAGAAGGTTGGAAGAAGAACTTGAACAATCCCTACAAACCCTGACCCAATGTCGAAGTGAAATGGTGACAGTCACAGAGCATCAGAAAGTTGTCAGACAACCCTGAGCCATGACAGCAACTGAGAATGAGACCTTTGTTGATCTCAACAGAGATAAATAAAAGGTGAAGAAGGTACAGGGTCATCTTGATGGATATTTGGAGCAAATCAAAGAAATTTTCCCTATCTATTATGATATATTAGCTTGCAGGGCCCCTGCTACCAATTATGCCCTATTTTTATTATAATGTTATCTATTATTAAAAGTGAAAGTTATTAGGGAAGGAACACCTTCTGAGTTTACCATTGTCTCTAATTTTGTTTCATGTTTTAAAGAACAAGAGGATGGCGTACAATAATTCGTGTGTGAACTATATCGTCATAATTTCATTCTAGAAGAAAACAGAGAAGAGAACCCCGATCCATTCAATGGGGATATCCAGCTTCAGGCCTTCTTGTCTTTTTCCAAAAATTAAATTAGGTGGGCTAAAGCACATAAGCTCTTCATAAAAAAGGAGAATGGACTAGACCTATGGATCAGAGGGGAACCTCCTATATCCTTTTATACCATTATGAAACATAGAGCATTCATGAAGAGGGAGAAGGTTGTGGAATCTTTATCCCCCATCCATAGACATGTTTTACATTCAGGACTGTAGTATTTTGGAGAAATTGGAGAAGAAGCCCTTTCTAATTCCAAATTAAGATGGAATGTCTCTTCAAATGAAGTCAAGAACTGGGAACCATTTGGTTTCATGAATTTTCAAGCAGCTTCTCTCAGGTTAGAGAGGTATGCCAAAATGATCATGGAAGAAGGTCCTTCCTAGATTGTATGCAGGTACATTCCCCCCATTATTTTGTATCCTCCATAATGTTATCATATTGTTTATGAAATTCGTAAGAAAAGGGAAGATTATGCTTTTGAAGATCTTAAAGGTAAGCATGGGTTCCAGAGACCTAGGGAAGAGTCCTCTCCACCCTTTAGTATGACTACTTTGCATATAAACTCTCTTGTTGCATGAGGACATGCAAAAAGGTAAGATGGGGGTATGTTGGGGTGAGAAAAAGGTATAAATATTCTTCTTATTACTTTGGTTTGTGATATATTCTTTGTTGACTTTTCTATTTATTTGAAGTAATTAGGGAATAAAATGGTTAAAAATATTTTAGGAAATATTATTGAGCGATATTAGATATTTTCTAAACTTTGGTTTGAATTTTTTTGATTTTATGTAGAAATGGGCGATTGTTGTTAACTAAAGATAATTAAGAAGATCATGAAGATACACAGGCCATTGAAGATCGAATGAATTAGGCTTTTGTAGCTTTAGAAATTATTCCTTTAAGATCCGTTTGATACATGCTAATATTTGTAGTATTTAGTTCATGCACTCTCATGTTGAGTGCATCAGCCACTTTGTTCTCCTTTCCTTTGATGTGCTTGATATCAAAATCATATTCATAGACGAATTCCAACCATTTTCTCTACCTTCCATTCAATGTAGGTTGATCTAACAAATACTTCAGACCATTATGGTATTTCCTCAAATCAAACCTCTTTCCCATGAGGTAGTGCCTCCACTTCTTCAAAGCGTGCACTATGGCTCCCAATTCGAAATCATGAGTGGCATAGAGCCTTTCATGCTCTTTCAATTTTCTAGACTTGAAACATATCACAAATCATTTCTGACTAAGGACTCCTCCTAGTCCTTCTTTGCATGTGTCTGTGCAAACCACAAAATCTTCATTCAGATCTGCGATCTTCAGAATTGGAGCACTCGCTAACAACTACTTCAATTGTTGGAATCTCTTTTCACATTCTTTTGTCTATTGCAACTTTTTCCCCTTCCTTTTCAAGGAAGTGATGGGGTGAGATATTCTCGAAAATCCTGCAATGAACCTTTTGTAGTAGCCAGCTAGACCCATGAAGGATCTGACTTCTATCGCATTCTTAGGTGTTGTCCACACTTTAATGGCCTCAATCTTTTCAGGTCCATTGTTATCCCTTCTTCAAATATGATATGCCCTAAATAGTGAATTTTATTTTGATAAAATGAGCACTTTCTCAATTTGGCATACAATTGATTCTCTCTTAGTACTTGCAATACCATCCTCAAATTATGCTTTTGTTCTTCTTCCAACTTGGAATATACAAGGATTTCATCCAAAAAGACAATGACAAACTTGTCTAAATATTCTTGAAAAACACCATTCATTAGGCACTTGAAAATAGCTATCGCATTTTATAACCCAAATGGCACCACTGTGAACTCATAATGACCATATGTTGTCCAAAAGGCGGTCTTGTTGATGCATTCCTATTTAATCCTTACCTCATAATATCCCAACCTGAGATCTATCTTTGAAAATATCCTTGCATCCTTCAACTGATCGAAGAGATCATCAATCCTTGGTAAAGGATACTTGTTCTTTATAGTCACTTTGTTCAACTATCTGAAATCGATGCATAATCTCAATGTCCCATATTTCTTCTTCACGAACAAGACTGGGGCACCCCAAGATGACACACTTGGGCGTATATACCCCTTCTTCAGAATCTCTTCAAGTTGAATTTGTAGCTCCTTCAGTTCTGGTGTACTCATTCTGTAAGGATACTTTGACACTGGAGCTACCCCAAGCATCAAATTTGTAGAGAAAATAATATCTCTTTTTGGAGGTAGTCCTGGTACCTCCTTGAACACATCTTCAAAATCTTCTAGGACTGCATGATTCTCCATATTTGGCACATTATCCTTAGATTATTCCTCCATATGGGCTGCAAATATTGGACAGCCCTTCCTGTAACACTTCTTTATCTGCATTGTTGAGATTTCCCAGATAGTAACTACCCTGGGAATTCCTTGGACTGCTCTCCTATTTCCTTCCTCATCCAAGAAAGTGAATTCTTTGTTATGAAAGTATAATATGACATATTGTTGGCCTAACCAATACATACCAATTAGTAAATCATAGGATCCCAAAGGCAATAAGTTCAAATCTACCTCGGTACTCAGTCCATTCATGCCCATTGGACATGATTTAACCAACTCAACAACCTTTCTCTTGGTTCCTATAGCCAGCTATACCAACCAAGATTTCCCATGCTTGCTTCTTTGTAATTGAGATCTTTCCACTACCTTAGGATCTACATAGTTATGAATATCCCCTCAATGAATTAAAATAGTAAGAGCATAGTTATCGATCATAACTTCGACTTCAATCATGTGTGATTGAAACTTAGCCTGCTTGTCATCCAGGGCTGCATAGATTCTTGGTACTCTTCTTCCCATGTCCTCCATTGTTTCTGCTTGATGAACATTATGAATAGATCTCACTTTTTCACTTCTATGAGGACAATCTCTATACCTATGATCTCCTTTAAAACCCCAACATTCCATAGGTGTCTTCCTTGGCCTTTTCCCACCTACTTCAACCATCCTGGGCTCTCTCAAAACTAGTTGTCCTTGAGGACTATTCCTAAAAAATGATGGCTTGTTCCCCTTTTTCCTCTGATCCCTCTTAAACTTCTTCTTGTCTTACCAAGATTTTTGGAAAGTAGGCTTTCCTTTTTTCTGATCAAATAAGCATTTTTCTCTCTTTATAGTTTCTTCCATAGTCTTGGTATCATCATATTGGATCTTGTCACTGATGAAAGATGGAAACCCACTCAGATACCTTTGAATCTTAACTGTCTCATCCTTGATGAAAGGGGCATACTTCAACAACTCTATAAATCTCCTCTCATATTCATCAATTTACATACTTCCTAGCTTGAGTTCAAAGAACTCTTTCATTTTCTTGTCATAATACCTCGTAGTTAAGTACTTCTTTTCAAAATAACTTTTGAATTCCCTCCATGTAACACTCTTCTCTCTAACATGTTGCACTTGCACAAGATGATCCCACCACATGGATGCCTTTCCTTTTAGTTGGTATATGTAAATTCTTCCCTCTGCATGAGAGGAATAGTTTTGTAATTGAAAGTATTTACTCATGTCTAGCAGCCATGTCTCAACATCTTCATATTTCATGTGATATCCATCAAAAGTAGGAGGTTTGATATTGTTCATTTCTTCCTTCATTTCATCCACTCAATTTCCTATGTTTTTGGGTAGGGGATGGACTTGAACTACTTTGCGTCCTCTTTTTGGAATGCCTTCGGGAGTGTTGGTGATGTTTATCATCACTTCTTCCTCTTATTTCCTCATCAGGGGTCTCGTGACTTCCTGATTTACTGGATCCACTTTCCTTATCCAACTTCTTTTCAATTATTTCCAAGCTCCACAACAAGTTCATAATGAATTATCTATATTTATCCCTTCCTCTCATAAGCCTTTTGTTATCTCCCTGGTGAATTTGGAGATATTTTTGCAAATTCTTAATGTAGCAACTGATGTTCCCTTTGTTGGGATTGTTGTTCCCTTTGCAGGTAGTGTCATTCATTTGAACATAACAACTATCGTTCCCTTTGTTATGATTGTTGTTCCCTTTGAGGGTAGTATCATTCATTCGAATGTAACAATTGTCTCTCCCTTTGTCACAATTTCCATTCCTTTTATCAGGTAGCATTGTTCATTCGAAAGAAACAATTGTTGTTCCTTTTTGTCGTAGTTGCTGCTATTGTTCCTTTCCTTTGAAAGTAGCGATTTTTGCTACGTTTAGCTACTCCATTGGGTATCAACTTCACTAACTAATTTTCAACAACATTACTTCTAATCATCATGGTAATGATTTGTCATTTTCTTTTTCAGTAATATATATCATACCTTATCCAATTGTTCATGGATTGATTTTTTGGAATTATCTTAATATTGTTCATAATCCTTAACCACCATAATTCATTTATTTCCCCTATATATATACATATACTTGAATGATAACTTTCCTTCACATGCTTTGGTAATGACATCAAGCAATACCAGTCCAGAGAAGATGTGGGTAGCAACAACAAATGGCTAAGGTGTGATCTGGCTTAGGCACTACGCAGTTGTGTTTTGCTTCATAGGAAAAAATAGTTAGCTTCATAACACGGGTGTGTGGGTTCAGAAGTTGCAGTGATCGACAATGGAGTAAAATGGTTGGTTGTGTCAAGGCTTTCCGTGTCTCAGTGTGTTCACCAGTGGGGAGTATGGCTAACTTACCATAGTGGCGACCATCGTGAAGGTGGTGAGAATGTTGAGGGAACCCCTAACGGGATAACTTTTCTCACCTAAAAACTGCATGCACACAGGTTGACACATGTTGTAATGATCCCCCCGACCAACCTAAGGCCAAGCTACGCCACTCCAGAGCAACCACTCATGCTCTGACACCAGTCGGTAACATTCCCAACCATCAGGCCAGGAACATGCTACTCTAGGGAACACTTTCGTTCCCATACTGCAGAACATACAGTAGCATACCTAGTTGTCAACTAATCAATGCCACCTAAATTTACTCTTTAGACTGCATGCAACTAAAACATATACATACAACACATTCGCAAAAGATTTACATCTAAACATGACAAACAATTACTTTTTGCAACATACGACTTGTATATTAAAATAACAGTAAATTATCGATACGCATCATTTACAGGAAATTACCCACAAGCACACAAGCAATCATAGTCACATATGTAACATCGGCATGTAAATAACAAAACAACATGTCCATATATCATACAACTGGTACTTATCTTAGAAATATTTTCACCAACTACTTACAGACCGTCCATGAACCTCCCAGCCATAGACTACATTGTTCATCACTCTCAACAGTGAATCACCCACGAGCTAGGACTGAACTCCACCCAGGGTAAAGGGATTCCTATCCAGGCTAAGGCTCATAGACAAAAGGAAAGACTATGTCTCAGGTGCTCACTCAACTAACGGCCTACAGCCTCTCATTCCCCACATGCTTGTCCCACCCAAGGAAGTGTGCCCCTTCTCTGCTCAAGAGTCCCTCGACTTCCCCACTTCCCTTCTAGGGCTTCAGCAACAGGCCGGACTGGAAATATCAGAGCGTTGTAGCTACATTTTAGCACCTACAAAAATCAATCACCAGCAATTATCTCACTCATAGAACTACTCACGAGCCTGAAAACCTGCTTCTTCAATCCCGCTCCAAGATAACCAGGTACACCAAGCAAAAAGGATGAGGACACAGGCTTTAGAAAGGTGACATGGTTGTCTCAAGGATAACATAATGTATGAGTGAAATGGTCATGGAGTCATTGACTGGATAATTGAGTGTGTTTTGGAATCACTGTGAACTCTCTGTCAAAAAAAAGCATCCTTTGCCTGCCCGTTTCCCCTTTTTCCCGTTCATAAGGTATCTATCTGAAAAAATCCCCCTTGAGCTAAGTTTCCCCATGATATGAATGCATGTCCCCAACTTGACACTTTTCATATCAGAAGTTACTTTTATACACTTGTCCCCAACTTTAGAACTTAGGATAACTTAGGATAAACTAATTATCTATACTTTATGTTTAAAGAAATATTAATATAATATTCCCTTACTTTTGGCCCTCCCTTTCCCTAACTGGTGAAGTTTAGTCCCCCATCTCTTTTATCGTGGTTGATCTGCGCACAGTGATGTATTTTATATTAATCATGAGTCAGGTACAAAGTAGGCGCTCTAGCCTTTAACATCTAGGCACGTTGGCCTAATTCCAAGACATAAGCATTCCAGCTTATAATACTAGCTCACTAGCCTATAATGCATATTATATACACAAAGGTTTCCTAACCTTAATATTGCACACACTTAGTTACTACGCGTTGTATCCTCTATCTTTAAGTTTGCGTGCACCTTAGTTACTATGCGTGGTATTCATAAATGTGTACATTGCATCCCTTTATTGTGCACCATGCCATGAAAGGTGTATTACAAAAATGATGTCTAAACAGCTCACTAGCTTAAATATACTTGGATTATATTTACATTTGGGTTCAGCTGAGGGATATTACAATCCCCTCCCCTTATTTATGCACTGTCCTCAATGCATCATGTACCCATATACAACAAAATTCTCAAAATTCTTCAAAAATATGCGGGTATTATGTTCGCATTGCATCCTCATGCTCCCAAGTAGTGTCTTCAGGTATGTACCAGGTCCATTGGACCTTTACAATCCCTATGGCTCGATTCCAAAGTTGTTTGATTTTTCAATCCAGGATGCACACTGGATGCACTTGGAAAATGCCTTCTTGCTCCACTTGAATAACAATCCAATCAATAACATGATTACCATCGGGTATATATTTCTTTAGCAATGATGCATGGAAGACATTATGAACAGACATAGATGCAGGCAATGCAATCATATAAGCAACTTGAAAAATCCTCTCTAGGATTTTAAATAGTCCACAAAATCTAGCTACCAACTTGGTACAGCTTCCCAGCTTCAGGGAGCTCTTGTTATATTTTACTTTCAGGAAAACATGATCACCCACTTTGAATTCTCCGTGGATTCTATTTTTATCAGCATAACTTTTCTATCTGTCTTGGCCAGTTTTCAAATTTTACTTAATTCTTAACATCTGGTCCTCCATCTCCTTGAGCAACTCTGGCCCGACTACTGTTCTATCAGCTGGATTATCCCAACTTACTAAAGTATTGCACCTTCTGTTGTAAAGTGCTTCAAATGGGCTCATTTTCAATGATGCTTGATACCCATTGTTATAAGCGAATTCTACTAAATGTAGGTAGTCTTCCCATTTTGATGGTTTGTCCATCACATACATTCTCAACATATCTTCTATCACCCTATTCACTCTTTATGTCTGTCCATCAGACTCAGGATGGTAAGCTGTACTAAATTTCAGATTCATTCTGAATCCTTTGAACAATCCTTTCCAGAAATTTGAGGTGAATTTCGGGTCTCTGTCAAACACAGTAGTTTTAGGAATTTCGTGCAATTGTGCCACTTCCTTCATGAAAATATCAGCGACATTTGCTGCCTTGTGAGTAGTTTTTTTAGTGGAATGAAATGGGCATCTTTTTTAAGCTTGTCCACCACTACCATAATCGAATCATGTAACTTTCATGTTCTAGGAAATCCCATAATAAAATCCATTGTCGCCACTTCCCACTTCCATTCAGGAATGGGCAAAGGTTGCAGCAATCATGATGGGTGCCTATGCTCTGTTTTAACTTTCTGGCATTCCATACACCTAGCAATGTATTCTAAAATTTCTCTCTTCATACCTAGCCAAAAGTATTGGATCTTGACCGTTGTTACAGTTTTCTGATATCTGAGGTTCCCTGCATAAGGAGCAGTATGCATCTCATGCAAAATTATACGTTTCATGTCATGGACATTTGGTACAAAAATTATGTTCTTGTGCAATAGTATTCCATCTACTCGCAACTTATAAATATCCATCTTCTAAAGTATCTTACCCTGTTGTAGCATTGCTACCAATTATATCTATTATAGATCTATATTCGCAACCTCCAGAATTTGGATTTTAACATTAGTCTGATACATGTTGATGGTTGTAGCACATAGTTCATGCACCCTCCTGCTAAGTGCATCAGCCACTTTCTTTTCTTTCCCTTTGATATGCTTTATATCAAAGTTATATTCGCTTAGAAATTCTAACCATCTGCTTTGTCTATCATTTAGATTTGGTTGATCAAATAAATATTTCAAACCATTATGGTATGTTCTTAGCTCAAACCTCTTTCCCATGAGGTAGTGTCTCCATTTCCTCAGGGCATGCACTATGGCTGCCAACTCCAAATCATGAGTGGCATAGTTTCTTTCATGCTCATTCAACTTCCTTGATTCATAACATATCACAAATCCATTTTGACTGAGGACTCCACCCAGTCCTTCATTACATGCATCTCTTCATACAATGAAATTTTCATTTGGGTCTGGGATCCTTAGTATTGGAGCACTTGTCAATAATTGTTTCAAATGTTGGAAACTCTTTTCGCAGTCCGTCATCCACTGAAACTTCATACTTTTCCTTTGCAAGGAAGTGATTGGGTGTTCTATCTTCGAGAATCCTCCAATGAATCTTTTGTAGTTGCCTGCAAGGCCCATGAAATATCTAACCTCTGTCACATTCGTTGGTGTTGACCATTCTCTAATGGCTTCTACCTTCTCAAGGTCCACTGCTATCCCATATTTTGAGATGATATGCCCCAAATAATGAATTTGTTTCTGATAAAATGAGCACTTTCTAAATTTGGAAAATAATTGATGTTCCCTTAATAATTGCAATACCATCCTCAAATGATGTTCATGATCTTCCTCTGACTTGGAATATATAAGAATGTCATCCAAAAATACAATGACAAACTTGTCCAAATACTCTCGGAAAACACCATTCATTAAGCAAATGAAAATAGCTAGTGCATTTGACAATCCAAACGGTACCACCGTGAACTCATAATGACCATACCTTTTCCTGAATGTGGTCTTGTTAATATCTTCTTCTTTAATTCTTACCTGATGGTATCCTAATCTGAGATCTATCTTTGAAAATATCCTTGCATCCTTCAATTGATCAAAGAGGTCATCAATCCTTGGTAGAGGATATTTTTTCTTAACAATCACTTTATTCAATTGTCTGAAGTCAATGCACAATCTTAACGTTCCATCTTTCTTTTTCACGAACAAGACTGGGGCACCCCAAGGTGATACACTTAGGCATATATACCCCTTCTTCAGAAGTTCTTCAAGATGCATTTGCAACTCCTTCAATTCTGGTGTACTCATCCTGTAAGGAGTCTTTGATACTGGCGCTACTCCAGGCATCAAATCTATAGAGAAATCAATGTCTCTACTTGGGGGTAGTCCTGGTACTTCCTTGAATACATCTTCAAACTCTTTCATGGCTGCATAATTCTCCAAATTTGGCACCTTTTATTTAGGTGTCTCCTCCATATGAGCTGCAAATATTTGGCATCCTCTTCTATAACATTTCTTCAGCTGTAATGCTGAAATTTCTCTAACGGTTACTTCCCTAGGAATTCCCTGCACTTTCCTTTGGTTCCCTTCTTCATCCAAGCAAGTGAATGTTTTTTTATGACAATCCAATAGAGCATGATGTGGGTCCAACCAATCCATCCCAATTAAACAGTCATAGGAACCTAAGGGTAAGATGTTCAAATCTGCCCTAGTATTTAGTCCATTCATGTCTATGAGGCAGGACTTAACCATCTCATTAACTTTTCTTCTAGCTCTTATATCCAGTTGCACCAACCAAGATTTCCCATGCTTGCTTCTTGGTAATTGAAAAATTTCCACCATATTTGGGTCTATATAATTATGGCTAGCTCCTGAATCAATTAAAATAGCAAGGGTTTGGTTGTTGATCATACCTTCCACTTCAATCATGTGGGACTGATACTCTTATTGCTTGTTGTCCAGGGATGCATAAATCCTTGGCACATTTCTACCCATGTCCTCTATTGTCTCAGCTCATTGTACATTGTGAACAACCCTACATTTTTCTACTCTGTGAGGACAATATGTGAACCTATGGTCTCCTTTACGACCCCAACATTGCATAGGTGGTTGTCTTGGCCCTTGAATCCCTGTGTCAATCACTTTGGTTTCCTTATGCGTTTTCTGCCATTGTGGATTATTTCTGAAGAATGGTGGCTTAGCTCCCTTCTTCCTCTAATCCATCTTGAATTTCTTATTGTCTTCCCAAGCCTTTTGGAAATTTGGTCTTGCTTTTAGCTGGTCATATAAGCATTTATCTCTCCTTATGGTCTCTTCTAATGTCTTGGGATCACCATATTGTATTTTGTCACTGATGAATGATGGAAATCCACTTAAGTATCGTTGAATCTTGATTGTCTCATCCTTAATGAAAGAGACATACTTCAATAGTTCCAGAAACCTTCTCTCGTATTCATCTAGGGTTGTACTTCCAATATTAAGTTCAAAGAACTCTTTCATTTTCTTTTCATAGTATCTCTTGGTCAAGTATTTCTTCTCAAAATACTTCTCGAATTCTCTCCAAGTAACACTTTTCTCTACAATGTGTTGTACCTGCACAAGTTTATCCCACCACATGGAGGCCTTTCCTTTGAGTTGATAGATAGCGATTCTACATTCAGCATGGGAAGAATAATTATGCAATTGAAAATACTTTCTCATGCCTAGCAACCATGTTTCAGCATCTTCATCCTTCTTGTTCTCACCATCAAATGTAGGAGGTTTGATTTTGTTCATTTATCCTCGCATCTCATCCATTCCAGATCTCCTATACCTTCTGATAAGGGATAGACTTGAGTTGTTTCCTACTCTCTTATGGGAATGCCTATGGGGATGATGGTGATGTCTACTAGCACTGTTTACTTCTCCCTTCTCCTCTAAATATTTGTGACTCTCAGATCTACTTGAGTTACTCTCCTTAACCAATTTCTTCTCTATTCTGTTCAAACCTTCCAATAGCTTCATTTTGAAGTCATCCTGTTGCTCTTTGGCTTTCATGAGCCTTTCATTATCATATTTATGGCTTTGGAAATCCTTCTGCAAATTCTTAATGGTCTCAGCCATATTCATATCTTCATTCCTTTCTTCTCCATGTCCATTGGAGTTCGTTCCTTCCATGCCCAAATGGACATCCATCCCTCTTCTCTTCTCTGGATGACTATAATTCCCCTGTGCCTCTTCCATTTCTACGGACTCTACACTAGTCTAACTTGACCGAGTTGTTGTTAATTATGCAAAATGTTGAGCCATTGAAACTAATCAGACTAACAAATCATCAATTCATGAGAATATGCACCATTTCGATTCAACATACACATCTGCATCATCACTCTCAGTTTTCTGGTGTTATCACCAGGACAATTCTAGATAAGACTCAAGTATTGAGAATGTTGATGCACAGTGCCTTCCGAGACACACTTGCGCAAGAAGGTAGTTTTATCGAAACCAATTTCTCCAAGACACAGTATTCTGTGTCTCAACATGTCAAATCCATCACTCATGGAGCGAGCGATGGCTAGTCAGATCACCCTATTTCATTCGTTCGGTACTTCACATCCATGTGATGTCAGTTGAACGACTCCATGTAATGAACTCAAAAGATAATCATTCAAAATGGATTGGTCGAGCATGGAAACCCAATGCTCCTTGTACGTAATCTGTCTACGCTTCATAAATGGATTTCTATAATTATGACTCCCCAAGTATGAAGATATTTGCATATCCATAACCATATTAATCTTTAGCTTCTCGACTTCCTGCTCTCTGTAAAGACACATTTTGATATCCCAAACTTGAGATACATGGACAAAGCTAAGTCGAGTGAGACTGGTTATTCGAGCAACATGTTAGGCTTTTGTGCGAATAAGGAGGAAAGGGTCCTTGTGCACCTTCTAGAAACTAAGTTCCACATAGAGCTGATTATAGAATTTCAATTGGAATTCATATTGAATCCCACTATAAAGGATTTAGTCATCAATAGGCTAGTCGCTAAGAAGAAAAGGAGTAAGCGGCATAAGAAGGAGGAATCTACGGTTGAAGTGGCCGAAAGTGTTGGAGAAAATCAACCGATATGGTTAGACTATTCTTTAAAGGTGGAGATAGCTAAGTTGAAGTAAGTCTTCAACTAAGATAATCATGTCTCAGTGAATTTTGAACAGCCGGTAGAAAAGTTAAAGAGTACAAGAGATGATAGGCCTATTCTTCAACGACCCTTTTTACAATAGGCTAACTGTTGTCATCACCCTTTTGTAGTTTTGTGATTAATATGATTATATAAATACAGAAATGGATTTTAGACTATTTTATTAAAAATTCTATCTCGTGATGTTATGACTCTTGTTTTCTTTTATAATAAGATTTTCTTGTAATCTTATATTTTATTTTCATCGGTCTAAATCGAAAGAAATTAAATTCAAAATTAATGCTTCAATGCGGTTATGTGTTTATTTTTATTTTATTATTATGCAATTTAAACTCAAACTCCTTGCCTTCCAAGTGACTTCGCGCACATTAACTTGACCTGTTCATTTATATTATCGTGCATAGAAATATTACAAGGTAAACGCTTCTCCGTGAACCTAAATCTACTGTGCATTTCTTCTTCGTCGTATCGACTACTTATGCACACTATTCTGGCATTGTGCGCCAATATCCACTATGCATGGATATTCCACATGGATTTTCGTCCTGTGCATGCACCATGTAAATTTTAACATATTCCTTCACGCTCAAATATCTTCGCACACTACTGAATACACTGTCGTGAAACAACTTATACTCATACTTATGTGTGTACCAACAAAACTCCTCTGCGTTAAGCAATAATTTCTCACCCCATGTGCACCTTACTATGTGTGTGCTTACCATGCAAGGCTAATTTCAGCGTGTGCATCTACACATAATAATATTCCGCATGGCGCCACAATTTATTGTGCACACTGGCATGCCACAGTTTCCCGCACGGTGCCAAATTTACCACGCGCACCAGTACGCAAATATTTTCCAAGGACACTCTATGAATCTAATTCTAGTCACTTTGAAGTTACTTTTCTATGAATATTCACTTCGATTGCACCCTTCTGGTCCATCCAAGCTCATTGTTGAACTGAGGCTCTGATACCATACTATAAGGATCCCCCCGACCAACCTGAGGCCAGGGTACGCCACTCCAGAGAAACCACTCATGCTATGACGCCAGTCGGTAACATTCCCAACCATCAGGCCAAGAACATGCTACTCTAGGGAACACTTTTGTTCCCATACTCCAAAAAATATAGTAGCATACCCAGTAGTCAACTAAGAAATGCCACCTAAATTTACTCTTTAGACTGCATCCAACTAAAACATATACATACAACACGTTCGTGGAAGCTTTACATCTAAACATGACAAACAATTACTTTCTGTAACATACAAATTTTATATTAAAATAATAGTAATTACCAATATGCATCATTTATAGGAAACCACCCATAAGAACACAAGCAATCATAGTCACATAAGTAACATAGGCATGTAAATAAAAAATCAACATATCCATATATCATACAATTGGTACTTATCTTAGAAAGACCATCACCAACTTCTTACAGACCGTCCACGAACCTCCTATCCATAGACTACATTGTTCATCACTCTCAACAGTGAATCACCCCCGAGCTAGGACTGAACTCCACCCAGGGTAAAGGGATTCCTATCACTGCTAAGGCTCATGGACAACATGAAAGACTCCATCTCAGGTGCTCACTCAACTAAAAGCCTACAACCACTCATTCCCCACATGCATGTCCCACCCAAGGAAGTGTACCCCTTCTCTTCTCAACAGTCCCTCAGCTGCACCACTTCCCTTCCAGGGCTTCAACAACAGGTCAGACCGAAAGTATCAGAGCGTTGTAGCTACATTTTAGCACCTACAAAAATCAATCCCTAGAAATTCTCTTTCTCAGAGAACTGCTCACGGGCCTAACAACCTGCTTCTTCAATCCTGCTCCAATATAACCAGGTACACCAACCAAAAAGGATGAGGACACAGGCTTCAGAAAGGTGACATGGTTGTCTCAAGGATAACAGAATGTATGAATAAAATGGTCATGGAGTCATTGAATGGATAATTGAGTGTGTTTTGGAATGATTGTGAACTCTCTGTAAAAAAAAATCATCCTTTTCCTGCTTGTTTCCCCTTTTTCCCGTTCGTAAGGTATCTATCTGAAAAAATACCCCATGAGCTAAGTTTCCCCACGACATGAATACATGTCCCCAACTTGACACTTGTCATATCGAAAGTTACTTTTTTCCACTTTTCCCCAACTTTAGAACTTAGGATAAACTAGTTATCCATACTTTATGTTTTAGGAAATATTAATATAACATTCCCTTGACTTTTGGCCATAACTTTCCCTAACTGGTGAAGTTTATTCCCCCATCTCTTTTATCATGGTCGGTCTACGTGCAGTGATGTATTTTATATTAATCATGAGTCAGGGACAAAGTAGGCGCTCTAGCCTTTAACATCTAGGTGCACTAGCCTAATTCTGAGACATCTGCATTCTGGCTTATAATACTGGCTCACTAGCCTATAATGCATATTATATACACAAAGGTTTGTTAACCTTAATATTGCATGCACTTAGTTACTGTGCGATGTATTATCTATATTTAAGTTTGTGCACACCTTAGTTACTGCGCATGATATTCAGAAATGTGTACATTACATCCCTTTACTGTGCAGTATATGTGCACACCATGACATGAAAGGTGTATTACAAAAATGATGTCTAAACATCTCACTAGCTTAAATATACTTGGATTATATTTACATTTGGGTTCGGCCGAGGGATATTACACATGTCTTCCTAAAGCTGCATGATCTCCGCTTAACACTCGTTCCCTTTCCCCAGGAACTTAGGACAACATAGGTTATGTCAAACCTTATCCTCTAGGAAATAATAATATAATATTATTCCTTTAGAGGTAAGCCCTCTAGCTTATCCCCTATTCCTAGACACTTAACCCCTTCCCTTTCCCTACCTAGTGGATCTTAGTACCCCATAACTCTTTCTTTGTGGTAGGTCTACATGCAACGATATAATTTTATTAATGATGTGAGTATTTACATATACAAAAATCAAGCTCATTGGCCTTAGCATATGCAATCTCCAGCATAATAAACACATAATTCTTCTAGCTTATAAACACTTGGCTCACCAGCCTATAAACATAATTACAATTTAGTAGGGGCTCAGCCTTGGCGTGTTACAATCCCCTCCCCTTAGTTTTGCAGTATCCTTGATGGAACTTATTTACACAACAACAACAATATTTTCAAAATCTTAAAGAAGATGTGGGTACTCTACCTGCATAGCATATTCATGCTCCCATGTTTCGTCCTCAGGACCGTACTGGGTCCACTGAACCTTTACAAGATTTACGACTTGATTTTGGATTTGCTTGTTCTTCCAATCCAGTATGCACACAGGATGCACTTGAAAATCTCCTTCTTGTTGCACCTGAATCACATTCCAATCAATCACATGATTAGCATCATGTATATACTTCTTGAGCAATGACACATGAAACACATTATGAATAGTCATGGATGCAAGAAATGTAATCATATAAGATATTGGTCCAATCCTTTCTATAATTTCAAACGGTCCACAATATATAGCTACCAACTTGGAACAACTTCCCAGCTTCAGGGAACTTCTATTGGCTTTCACCTTCAAGAAAACATGATCACCCACTTTAAACTCCTTGTGGGTTCTTCCTTTGTCTACATAGATTTTATGCCTATATTGGGTAACCTTTAAATTCAATTTAATCTTCATCATTTGGTCTTCCATCTCCTTGAGAAATTTTGGCCCAACCATTTCCTTATCAACCGGGTTGTCCCGACTTACTGGGGTGTTGCACTTTCTGCATAAAGTGATTCAAACGGGCTCATCTTCAATGATGATTGATACCCATTGTTGTAGGAAAATTATGCAAAGTCTAGATAATCTTCCCATTTATATGGTTTTTCCATCAAACACATCCTTATCATATATTCTATCACTTGGTTTACTCTTTCTATTTGTCCATCTGACTCAGGATGATAGGTTGTGCTGAATTTTAGGTTTGTTCCAAACCCCTTGAATAATCCTCTGCAAAAATTCAAGGTAAACTTTGGGTATCTATCAGACATAATTGTCTTGGGAATACCATGCAATTGTGCCACTTTCCTCATATATATATCAACAATGTTAGTTGCCTTGTGAGTAGTCTTCAATGGGAGAAAATGGGCAACCTTCATGAGCTTATCTACCACCATGATTGCATCATGTTGCTTGCTTGTTATGGGAAATCCTATGATGAAATCCATTGTCATCACTTCCCACTTCCACTTAGGGATGGTTAATGGTTGTAGCAACCCAGCTGGGTGTTTATGCTCAACTTTGACCCTTTGACACTCCATACATATGGCAATGTACTGCAATTTATTTCTTCATACCTCACCAATGGTAATGGCTCTTGACAGTTGAAATTGTTTTATGATATCTATGGTGTCCAACATAAGGCACATTATTCATTTATTTCAAAATCACACTCCTCAATTCATAAGAATTGGGTACATAAACTCTATTTTTGTACAATAGAATTCCATCAATTCCCAATTCATAATCTTCAGCTTTATGATACATTTTACCTTATTGCAATTTAGTTACCAATTCCATGTACTGAAAATCAACTTTTGCAGCTTCAGAAATTCTACCTTTAAGATTCGTCTGATACATGTTAATATTTGTAGCATTTAGTCCATGCACTCTCCTATTGAGTGCATCAACCACTTTGTTCTCCTTTCCTTTTATGTGCTTGATATCAAAATTATATTCATAGAGGAATTCCAACCATCATCTCTTCTTTCCATTCAATGTAGGTTGATCAAACAAATACTTCATACCATTATGGTATGTCCTCAAATCAAACCTCTTTCCCATGAGGTCGTGCCTCCACTTCTTCAAAGCATGCACTATGGCTCCCAATTCTAAATCATGAGTGGCATAGAGCCTTTCATGCTCTTTCAATTTTCTGAACTTGAAACATATCAAAAATCCTTTCTAACTAAGGACTCCTCCTAGTCCTTCTTTGCATGTGTCTGTGCAAACCACGAAATCTTCATTCGGATTTGCGATCTTCAGAATTGGAGCACTGGTTAACAACTACTTCAATTGTTGGAAGCTATTTTCACATTCTTCTGTCCATTGAAACTTTTTCCCCTTCCTTTTCAAGGAAGTGATGGGGTGAGCTATTCTCAAAAACCCTGCAATGGACCTTCTGTAGCAGCCATCTAGACACATGAAGGATCTGACTTCTATCACATTCTTAAGTGTTGTCTGCCCTTTAAAGGCCTCAATCTTTTCAGTTCCATTGCTATCCCTTATTGAGATATGATATGCCTAAATAGTGAATTTTGTTTTGATAAAATGAGCACTTTCTCAATTTGGCATACAATTGATTCTCTCTTAGTACTTGCAATACCATCCTCAAATTATTCTCATGTTCTTCTTCCAACTTGGAATATACAAGGATTTCATCCAAAAATACAATGAAAAACTTGTCTAAATATTCTCAGAAAACACCATTCATTAGGCACTTGAAAATAGTTGGCACATTTAATAACCCAAATGGCACCATTGTGAACTCATAATGACCATACCTTGTCCTGAAGGCGGTCTTGATGATGGCTTCCTCTTTAATCCTTACCTAATGATATCCCGACTTGAGATCTATCTTTGAAAATATCCTTGCATCCTTCAACTGATCGAAGAGATCATCAATCCTTGGTAAAGGATACTTGTTCTTTATAGTCACTTTGTTCAACTATCTAAAATCGATGCACAATCTCAATGTCCCATCTTTCTTCTTCACGAACAAGACTAGGGAACCCCAAGATGACATACTTGGGTGTATATACCCCTTCTTTAGAATCTCTTCAAGTTGCATTTGTAGCTCCTTCAATTCTAGTGTACTCATTCTGTAAGGAGAATTTGACACTGGAGCTACTCCACGCATCAAATTTATAGATAAATCAATATCTCTCTTTGGAGGTAGTCATGTTACCTCCTTGAACACATATTCAAAATATTCTAGGACTGCGTGATTCTCCATATTTGGTATGTTATCCATAGATTCTTCCTCCATATGGGTTGCAAATATTTCACATCCCTTCCTGTAACACTGATCCAGGTGGATATCAGGGGCCACACACCTTTTCCAAATGGCTCAAAATAGTTTTCTGGCCATTTTGGCAATTTACTATTTTTAGCAGGTTTTCACTTCCGGGGCCATTTTGAGGGCCTAAATGAAGTTTTTTTTGAGATTGAGTTTCTCAATAATAGCCGAATTCATAAGCCCCAAAAATGAATCTCCTCGACGATAGCTTTCCAACGAGCTATCACACGCCTAAAACAGAGATCGTATGCAAAAGTTACGACCCCGGGAAGTTGATGCACCAACTTACCCAAACGGGACCCACATGAATTTTGGCGCTTCATCTCCTAGGGTTAGGTTTTTGGATGTCTAGAAATTTTGGCATTCCTGATTATTGTAAAAAGGCCTCCAGAGCCTCATTGTAACTATCTTCTTGTGAATGCGAGTAGCCATCACATCTCTTCTTAGAGATAAGCTGCGACCATTCTAGCAAGTCTTTCACTTTGTATTTTTACAGTCTCTGTACATTTCTCTGATTAATAGAAATCGTGTATTACTGTATATCTGTGCTTATGGTTGAATCTCTGATACATTTATGTTATACTATTGAATCCCTGCAATATCTCTATGCATTTCTTTATTATATCTCCGCTCTCATTTCGTGCCGAAAATAATCTGGATCAGTGGTATCAGAGCAGGCTGCTCTTGTTCGTTTTTTCCAGTGCATGTCCCCGACGAGGTCCGAGTATAGAAAGTTGGGTCTCGAGCTTGTCTCTCTTGAGGAAAATAGCTCTCGCACACCCAATAAACCCTCAATGGCCGAAGAACAGAAAAATGATGGAGCAGACAATCCTATCAGTCTGTTGCTTGAGCAAGCTCTCACGCGACAGAGGGATGAAATGATGGAGAATTTTTCCCACATCCTTCAACACCTACCAATAGCATCAGGAGCATCTTCATAAAGCGACC
>SNQJ01S0044021.1:62852-76903 GCA_010110895.2 Picea sitchensis
TTGATGCACCAACTTACCCAAACGGGGCCCACATGACTTTTGGCGCTTCATCTCCTAGGGTTAGGTTTTTGGATGTCTAGGACTTTTGGCATTCCCAATTATTGTAAAAAGGCCTCCAGAGCCTCATTGTAACTATCTTCTTGTGAATGCGAGTAGCCGTCACATCTCTTCTCAGAGATAAGTTGCCACCATTCTAGCGAGTCTTTCACTCTATATTTTTACAGTCTCTATACATTTCTCTGATTAATAGAAATCATGTATTATTGTATATCTGTGCTTATGGTTGCATCTCTGATACATTTATTTTATACTATTGAATACCTACAATATCTCTGTGCATTTCTTTATTATATCTCCGCTCTCATTTTGTGCCGAAAATAATCCGGATCAAACACTTCTTTAGTTGCATTGTTGAGATTTCTCAGATAGTAACTACCCTGGGAATTCCTTGGACTGTTCTCCAATTTCCTTCCTCATCCGAGCAAGTGAATTCTTTGTTATGAAAGTATAATATGACATGGTGTTGGCCTAACCAATCCATACCAATTAGTAAATCATAGGATCCCAAAGGAAATATGTTCAAATCTACCTTAGTACGCAGTCCATTCATGCCCACTAGACATGATTTAACCAACTCAACAACCTTTCTCTTGGTTCCTATAGCCAATTGTACCAACCAATATTTCCCATGCTTTATTCTTGGTAATTGAAATCTTTCCACTACCTTAGGATATACATAGCTATGACTAGCCCCTAAATCAATTAAAATAGTAAGGGCATAGTTATCGATCATACCTTGGAATTCAATCATGTGTGATTGAAACTCAACTTGCTTATTGTCTAGGGCTACATAGATTATTAGTACTCTTCTTCCCATGTCCTCCACTATTTTTGCTTGATGAACATTGTGAATAGCTCTCACTTTGTCACTTTTGTGCAGACAATCTCTATACCTATGATCTCATTTACAACCCCAACATTCCATAGGTGTATTCCTTGGCCTTTTCCCACCTACTTCAGCCATCCAGGGCTCTCTCAAAATTGGTTTTCCTTGAGTACTATTTCTAAAAAATTATGGCTTGTTCCCTTTCTGCCTCTGCTCCCTCTTAAACTTATTCATGTCTTCCTAAGATTTTTGGAAAGTAGGCTTTCCTTTTTTCTGATCAAATAAGCATTTTTCTCTCTTTATAGTTTCTTCCATAGTCTTGGTATCATCATATTGGATCTTGTCACTAATGAAAGATGGAAACCCACTCATATACCTTTGAATCTTAAATGTCTCATCTTTGATGAAAGGGACATTCTTAAACAACTCTAGAAATATCCGCTCATATTCATCAATGGACATACTTCCTAGCTTGAGTTCCAAGAACTCTTTCATTTTCTTGTCATAATACCTCTTAGTTAAGTACTGTTTTTAAAAATAAATTTTGAATTCCCTCCATGTAACATTCTTCTCTCTGACATGTTTCACTTGCACAAGTTGATCCCACCATATGGATGCCTTTCCTTTTAGTTGGTAGATGGAAATTCTTCCCTCTGCATCAGAGGAATAGTTTTTTAATTGAAAGTATTTCCTCATGCCTAGCAGACATGTCTCAACATCTTCATCTTCCATGTGATCTCCATCAAAAGTAGGAGGTTTGATCTTGTTCATTTCTCCCTTCATTTAATCCACTCAGATTTCCTATGTTTTCGGGTAGGGGATGGACTTGAACTTCTTTGTGTCCTCTTTTTGGAATGCCTTCGGGAGTTTTGGTGATGTTTATTATCACTTCTTCCTCTTATTTCCTCATCATGGGTCTCATGACTTCCTGATTTATTGGATCCACTTTCCTTCCTGA
Organism: Picea sitchensis; assembly: GCA_010110895.2. Taxonomy (NCBI): domain Eukaryota; kingdom Viridiplantae; phylum Streptophyta; class Pinopsida; order Pinales; family Pinaceae; genus Picea; species Picea sitchensis. Next base: position 64,697 of record SNQJ01S0044021.1, read on the forward strand.
TTTATTGGATCCACTTTCCTTATCCAACTTCTTTTCAATTCTTTCCATAATCTGCATCAGGTTCATAATGAATTTTCCCTATTTCTCCCTAGCTCTCATAAGCCTTTTTTTATCTTCCTGGTGAATTTGGACATATGTTTGCAAATTCTTAATGTAACAACTGATGTTCCCTTTGTTCCCATCCAGACTCAGTGTCAAAACCATGGCTCTGATACCATTTTGTGACATCCTCAACCCTCGAACCCCTAGTGGGTAACACTACCTAAACAATGATATCTTTGTTTTTTTTCTCTGATACCATTTTGTAACGTTCCCCATCCACCACCAATAGGTCGAAAAATATCACCTCAAAAAACTAGCATGCTCGAGCATACACACACACACACACACACACACACATATATATATATCTAATGCAATTTAACCAGACATAAACATTATGTACATACACATATTCTTGTAGAAGAGAAAATAACACATACCAATACTTAACAAATAATTTACATTCTACTACCATACAACATTATGAAGAAATAACAGTAAAGCATACATGAATTAATCACAGACAAACCCATAAATATAATAAAATATACAATACACAACATGTAACCAAAGTTGGAAATGGTACTTATATTTTAATAGATGACCACCAATTGCATGCATACCTTCCACAAACCTCCCAGCCTTAGACCACGCTACTCATCATGCTCAACATTGGGTCACCCCTGAGTTGGGACTAAACACCATAGAGCAAAGGATTCTTAGGCTTGCTAAGGACAACAGGAAAGTCGCACAGATCAACAAGAAGGATTTACTCCGAGGAGCCACTTATGCCCACAGCCCATATACCCTCATTCCCCACATGCCTATCCCACCCCAAGAGTGTACAACTTCACTATCACAAGTCCATCGGCTGTCCACTTCCCTTCCAGGGCTTCAGCAACAAGCTGTACCGGAAGTCTCAGAGTATTGTAGCTGCTATGGGACTCCCTCCAAGAGAACTCATTTCCTCAACACACTCTCTCACCTAGAGACATTTTCTCAGAGGACTGACAACCTATTTCTTCACACTTGCTCCTCAACACATGGGAAAGGTGATGGAAGCAACATAAACTGGACATGGAAAAATGGTATGGACCAGACAATATGTAGGCAACCCATAGGTACAAGTACAACGAGTTAACCACAACAAAAAAATTGAGTATGGGCTCTGCAAATGACATAAAGCCACATTAGTCAAGAGAGGATGTGGGTAGTAACAAAAAATTTCTAAGGTGTGATTTGGCTCAGGCACTACACATTCATGTTGTGCTTCATAGGAAAAAATAGTTAGCTTCATAACAGGGGTGTGTGGGTTCATAAGTTGCAGTGATCGATGATGGAGGCAAATGGTTGTTTGTGTCAAGGCTTTTCCTATCTTAGTGTGTGCATCAGTGGGGAGTATGGATGACTTTCAAGATTGGACACCATCACGATATTGGTGAGAATGTTGAAGGAACCCCCAACGAGATGAATTTTCCCAGCTAAAAATTACATGCACCCATTTTGACACATGTCTTCCTGAAGTTGCATGAGCTCCACTTAACACTTGTTCCATTTCCCCATGAACTTAAGACAACATAGGTTATGTCAAACCTTAGCCTCTAGGGAATAATAATATAATACTATTCCTTTAGAGGTAAGCCCTCTATCTTAGCCCCTATTCCTAGACACTTAGCCCATTCCCTTTCGCTACCTAGTGGAGCTTAGTACCCCATAACTCTTTCTTCGTAGTAGGTCTACACGCAGCGATATAATTTTATTAATGATGTGAGTATTTACATATAAAAAAATTAGGCTCATTGTCCTTAGCATCTGGGCTCTCCGGCCTAATAAACACATAAGTCTTCTATATTATAACACTTGGTTAACCATCCTATAAACATAATTACAATTCAGCGGGGGCTCGGCCTTGGGGTGTTACAACACTTTTCATTTCCAATTTCACTTAATACATATATGTTACTTGAAGTTCTTGCAATTGTTGCAATCAATTTTCCCGAATCTTCTTTTCTTATCTCATGCTTCTGTGAATCAAAACTAATTTTATGACCTTGGTCACATATTTGACTTACACTTAGAATATTATGTTTCATATCTTCTACTAGTAGAACATTTTCTTCCTTGGTGTTCTTGTTTCCAATTTTGACTGTGCCTTTTCCAATGATCTTAGCTGATTCATCATTTCTGAAAGCAACTGATCCATATCTTTCCTTTCTTAATGTAAGAAAATTCTCTTTATCACCTTTCATGTTTTTTGAACAACCACTGTCAACATACCAACCACATTTCTTATTCTTATCTTGTAGAGAGAGTGTGCATTATCCATTGTTGTATTGATTATGCTTTTTATCCAAGTTCTCTTCTGAAGTTCATCTCTGTGACTATTTTTGTTCTATTGTGGTTCTCTGGGAGGGATTGACATTCTACAATATTTGGCCACATGTCCAAATTTTTTGCACTTGTAACATTCCACTTCAGTGCTCAATGATTCAAACCTGTCATAGCTTCTTCTCTGTGTTTCACTAGGCCTTCTTGGATAACCATTTTCTGTATGACTTTCAAAGTTGTTTATGTTCCTTCTATTAGCTTTGCAATTTACAACTTTATGTCCAAAATTATGGCATGCATAACATAAACCAAAAAATATAGTTTGATACCTGGGAGTTGAAGATATTCTGAAAGGAGTTACTCTTATGAATCCTTATTCCTTCTGAGACCTATTTGTTTCTATCGATCATTTATTATGAAATCTGAATCTTCTTGGTGGAGGAGTGTCCTTGTAATCTTCCTTGTAGGTCTTCCTATCCCCTTTGATTGTTTCTGCATAACTTTTTGGATATGTTTCTTGTTCTATTTCTTTGGAACTTGATCCCTTTTTTGTCTGATTGTATCCAAGTCTGGACTTGTCATGATGAGGCTTTTGATTGCTGATGATTTTATCCAAAACTTTTGAGTTATTCTTCATATTTTTATTTTGAAGATCATTTCTCAATGTGACAATCTCTGCTTCCAAATTTCCAATGATCCTGTCTCTTTCTTCTAGTTTTTCTTTGAGTGATTCTTCAATTCCTTTATCTTCTTCTATTTGAACCATCAATTTCATGATCACTTGTTCTAGTTCCTGAGTGTCTTCTTTCTTGTCTAGTTTTGTTTGTAGCTTATTGAATTGTTTTTCTTATTTTCTCTTCTTATAACTTTTATGGCACTCAATAATTCTTCTCGGTAGTCAACTTATACCTCTTCATATTCTTCTTCGATGTATTCTTTATTAGAGTCTTCTATTGCCATGAATAGAAATATTTCTTTCTCACTGTCACTAACTTCATCTTCATCTGATGAGGAGATGTCTTCTTTGGTGCATAAGCTTTTCTTGAAACCTTTATTTGTGGTTATTTTTCCTTTATATGTTTTTTTTTATTTGAGTAATCTTCATCATTCCTCTTGTTAGCATCAACATTTTTCTTTCAATTAGAGTTGGTTTTCAGTCGAGTTATGGCCCATGTGTCAAAACATGTGAATTCAGGTACGTCGCAATGAATGGGTCGAATTCAACAAGTGGTCAATTGGCCCTTGGAAACATGAAGGGATGTCAGAGATGAAACATGTGTAAATGGTATGGGTGTGTTGTTCCTAGAAAGTCAGGTCCTGTCAAAAGTTAGTCTCTACATGCCCCAGGTCAAGTCAAGTATTTAATGGAAGTCATGTTGGTAAATGTTGTAATTATTATCACTTCATCATGAAGGTCAAAGGAATGAAAAATTGTGGCATTCGTATCATGTATTCCCTACATCCCTTATCGCTTGTACCTTCAACTCAGGGATGTGTTATGGGAAATCTGCAGTTCAATTCGAAACATATAGTTTCCATGAATTTAGTGTTCCTTTGAAAAATTCCTCCTTCTGCCCGATCTATTATAAATCCCATAGGTTTTTCACCCATTTTATTCACAAAATCTGATTCAGGCTCTGTCTGCAAGTTTTCTCGTAGGCCCAGGTCGATCGAATTCTCCATCTTGGGCATTCACCAGATCCATTGCATCCAAGATAAATACTAGTCACACCATGGATACCTCTCAAAAAATAAATAAGGGTGCTCGAATTAGAAGAATCGCCAAACCCAAGCCCCAAAGTGATTGGGATTTGTTCTCACTCACAACAGGTATCCCCAAGGATAAAAGGGGGATTTTTCCTTTACCCATAGGAAGGACGACATCACACTGCACAGAACCTAGAGTGGAAGGAACTGCATAGAAAGGAAGGACAATAAAATCCCTGTCTCCCCAACAGCAGATACCTCAGAGAAGGGGAAAACCAAGGAACAATAACGAAGATGGGAAAACCCGAATCTCAGGAGAGTCGCGGCATGACCGTTCCCTGAATAATTACTTATGCACGATGTCCACCTAGAGCCTTTGGAAGGTACGAACCGAGAAATTGAGAGAAGAATGAGGAGGATGGATGTCACGGGTACAAATGATCCAGAAACATCTCAACAGTTGAAGCAGGCGAAGCTATCCATCATCGAACTATACCAGGAAAATAGGGAGATGAGACAACAACTAGCGACAAAGACCATGGAAGCATCAGCAGCACAAGGTCGTGAAGGGAATGTGACATGGCTCAAAAGACAGCTTAGAGAGGCACAGGATACTATCGTACAGTTCCTCGAAGCACATCGGTTGTTGGAAGAAAGGTATGCAAAACACTCCTGAGAATGTGAAGTCACCAAAGAGATAGCCCATGCAGTTCTTGTCAGCGAGCAGAAGAAACAAGATTATATAAGTTTGTCCTATGTCCACAAACGAGAAGAAAATATTGACATTTTTTAAGGAGACATTGCCCTAAGACATTTTTCCATTTTGATAATGGCCATGACTGTCTATTTCCACTTTCCACAGACATTTCCCCCTGCAAATGAGCGCGCAACAGGAAATCAAAGTCTTTACCAACAAATAGCAGGACTCTAACAAACACTTGACCGTTCAGACATCTAATCAAAAGAAAGAATTGACACATCACTCTCTCATGACAAGGCCTGGCCGATAACCAAATCCCCGTGGCAGATTACAAACAATCATGATGTAGCTAGATTTATTTGTTGTCTATTTTTGGAAAAACATCATGCGAAGAGTCTTTAACATAGAACAACCAGTTTCCTAGTTTTTAGAATGAGTAGTTGGAAGAGAAGGGTAGCCCAAGTGGTGCCCTTGCCTATATATTTGATATTTTTTATGTAAGCCACGTTGGTTTTAAAAATTAGTATAGACAGTAATTATTGTATGTAATTTGAGTCTGATCGAAACTTATTGCAAAAGTCCTGTAGCTTTGATGAAAATATTCTAATTGTAGTAGTTGGATGTATTGTTTCCCTTTCTTTTTGTATGCACTTCCTGTTTTATTTATTCATATCTTTTTTTTGTCTAAATAGAAACGAAATTTCAAACCTGTGGATTCGCTCCGCAACGCTCCTTGTTCACGCCATTTAGAAAAAATGTTTTTCTTCTAAAGTTAACTCTGAATTCATCTACAATGGTGCTCCAAGATACTTCTTGTGTTTTCTCCTCTCCACACATTACGCTTTTTCACTTAACATTGTTTCTCTCTTAGCCTTTATCCTCTCAAGTTCAGTCACTGAGTCATTTGTTTCTGTCGTTTTTCTCGAATCGACTCTGTAACCCAAATTCTTACTCTCTTGTGCCAATATAACCAGAACCCGTTATTTCAAAGGTGTTAAATCTAGCCACATCTTTAAATACATATCCTGTGTTGAGACAAGGTCTCCCAAGAGATCCCTTTCCAGGTCTGAAAGGCTATTTTCAGGTCTCAACGTTGGTTTGTAGGTTTCCTCTGTCATTTTTTTTTCAGTCAAATGGAGTTCACAGAGTGCTAACATTTTGGCATCATTGTCGGGGACAAAATTGAATAGATGTTTGCTGGGAGAATGATTAACATTGTATTTTGACCCTTGAGGGTAATAGAGGGACACACATTTGTACTGACAGAAAACTTTACCCTGGTGACTCCAATAAAAAAGACCAGTAGCTCCAAGTAGTGCAATTTAGGAACCCTGGCTCCAAAGCTGATCTATACCAGAGAAAAGCCTGACCTAAACCTTGCAAGGCCTGTCTGCAACCCCGAGAAAACTATGCACAGGACTAGAGAGAAAGCATCAGACCCATTCTATTACCTGGACAAAAGTCTTTCCTTAGAAAATACGGTGTGAAAAGCATCGACTACCTTGATTTTGATGCATTGTTTGAGCAAACCCTGTTTAGGTCTAAGTCAGAAACTAGCTTGGACAAGATAGTTTTCGACCAGAAGAGATTCCAAGCACTAGTGTCTAATAATATCCCTAAAGTCCCAAACCCTCCTAGAGACATGGCCGCCAGATTCACCCCCCTCATTCTTCCATCCTAGCTACATTATCTACCCTAGAATTATAGCTAGAGGATTAAGATTTACGATGTTGAAGGGAATGTTTTAGCCCAGAAGCATCTAGATTGGTTCAATGATTTTGTCGACCTGGAAGAGGTAGACTATGCAGACATGAAAATGAGGTTGTTCACATAGAGTTTTGTAGGGGAGGTGAGGAAGTGGTTCAAATCCCTATGACCAGTAAGTATTCAAGACTTCTCCGCATTCAAAACATCTTTCTTCAATAGATGAGGAGACAAGAAGAAACCCTTGTAGTTGTTAACGAAGTACAATAATATGAAGAAGGCACCAGAGGATATGATGCAAGAATTCTCAGCTTGTTTCTTGAAGGTTTATAACTCGATTCTTGTAGAAGTCTAGCCACCTCCCAGGGTTGCACAGCTGCGATACGCTGACTCCTTCAACAATAATTTCTCCTTGTTGTTGAGAGAAAGAAGATTAGAAAACCTAGAAGTGATAATGAGCAAGGCGATTGAAGTCGAGGTAAATATGATGGCGTCAGGGAAAATCAAACAAAGATTCAACAGAGGAGATAAGAAGCCCCAAGGAGACGCGCAACCATCAACGTCGAGATCCACATATGACAAATTTGACTTAATGATGAGAACCATGGAGAAGCTAATGGAGAAAATGTCTATGGGAAACAGACCCACTTCCCGAGAACAGCATGACCCCCAGCCCAGGAATCAAAATCTCGAGAGGGGTCAAGTTCCTTAGATCAGATAGAGGGAACAGAGGGAGCAAAGAGATCAAGTTGAGTATCAGAAAAGGCCTCCCTTCCAAAATAAATACGTGGATGAAGACTTCGATCAGATGTTCAAAGACCAAATGCATTGTTGTGATGACAATAAACAGTGCGTGTTTTTTACAAAGAGAGAACATGATCGGTACATCAGTAGAAATGACAATTTTATGTTGGAGATGAATGATCCGTGGATTGGAGAAATTGGTGATGTGTTGTCCTAGGAAATGGAAGAGTTCAAAAAAGGTTATCAGAATGCCATCATGCAGTTTTAGAAAAAACATAACCTCAAGAGAAAGGAAGCATCTATCGAGCCTTAGTAGACTAATCCCATAAGGAAACCTCCAGTGGATAGCATGACCAAAGATTTGATGGAGAAGGCAAAGTCGAAGGAGGAGGCCCTGAAGAAAACTCTAGAAACAAGCCGAGAAGCGGGTGGAAAAGAGGTAGAGAAAGTATGTCCTCCCTTTAACTTTGAACATGAAATGGATAAACTAAAACTCTTTGACCCATTCAATGAACTTATCAGAAGGGTGAATATTGGGAGAATATTATTAAAATGTTGAAAATGGGAGGGAACACTGATACTTTGAATATACAAGGCAATCACCATGCTATTTTGTTTGGTTCGCGCGTTGAAGAGACAAGTGATACTGAGGACATACCTTCGTTCTACATCAGTCTAAAGGTTCATGACATGACCTTGCATAACACCATGCTATATTCTGGCGCATTGCACACCCTCATGCTAAAGGTGATCATGGATGAATTGGGTTTGGATATCACCAGGCCCTACAAGTACCTTTTCTCTTTTGATTCGAGGAAATTCAAGTGCTTGTGTCTCATCAAGGACATGGTCATGTCACTAGCCCAAATTACTTCTAAGAACATGTTTATGGACGTGGTTGTGGCAGACATACCCCCTCAGTTTGTCATGTTGTTGTCTAGATCTTGAGTTTAGAAGTTAAAGGGGACCCTACAAATGGACATGTCATATGCCACCATTCCCATCCTTGGCCAGGACAGAAAGTTGTATAGAGAAGTGTTGTTGAAATACATGGTAAGAATCAAAACACAGCCCAACAACCACCCCATATACTCCATCGACATTGAGTTTGGTTCTTCTATATTCTACAATGAATTGAGTTTTGGAGAGGAAGAGTTGACAACCATTATGACAGTCGACGAGGAAACAGTGCGGGAAGCAGCAAAGTGCATCGATCCTAAATATCGTGCGGGAAACAGGATCTAGAACATGAGTTTCAATGGCGTTGTTAGAAAGGAAGGAGAAGGTGCTGGCATATGGGTAAGACCCCCTGAAGTGGGCACAAAGTTGTGCTCATACAAACTCGCATTCGAATGCACAAACAACATGGTGGAGTATGAGGCACTGATTCTGGGCCTGAAGATGTTGAAATAATTAGGCACAAAGAGGATAGCAGTGCACAGAGACTTCCAACTAGTCATAAACCAGGTTAAAGGCATATATCAGACAAAGCACCGTAGGTTGAGAGCGTATAGAAACTTGGCGCTAAACCTCCTCGAGGAATTTTCAGAGTATGACCTATATACTATCCCAAGGGAGAAAAATTAGAATGTCGATGTGTTGGCCACCTCGGCCTCATTTTTTAAAATTCCCATCTTCCCAAACAAAAAATACGGGATTCAATTCAAACACAGGCTGACAGTGCCTGATAATATCAAATACTGGAAAGTGTTTGAAGATGACAAAGAGGTGGAGAGGTTTCTCCAAATGAGCAACGAGTTTGCTAATACAAACATTGACGATGAATGTTGTTGCGACAAATATAGGAGCGCAGATGCGCACAGTAATGAAAACCCTTTCTAGAACCATATCGCGGGAAGGGACATAATACAACTGAAAAATAACATCATTTTGAAGGGGTTAGTTCTACTGGAAAAGTTGTTTGATGAAAATGGTGTGGCTAAAATTCCCAAGATCACTGCAAACGAAGAGGACATGGAAGACTGCAACATTGGGACTGAGGAGAACCCAAAAATGATCAAATTATCAAAAACCCTTAGCCCAGAGGTCAAGCAAGACTACGTCAAGCTCATGAAGGATTTCGTCGAAGTTTTTGTGTCGAGCTATGATGATTTGAAGGTGTATGACACTAAAGTGATCCAGCATGTTATCCCTCTCAAATGAGATCAGAAACATTTCAAACAGAAGTTGAGAGGGATCAATCCCTTGCTACTATTGTTGATTGAAAAATAGGTAAAGAAACTTTTCGACACTAAGATTATTGTTTCTTTGCGGTTCTCAAAATGGGTAGATAATTTGGTGCATGTAAGAAAGAAGAGTGGTGAGATAATAATGTGTGTAGACTTCCAAAATTTGAACAAAGTGTCCCTCAAGGATCACAACCCTCTTCCTAAAATGGACTATTTCCTGCAAAAGGTGGTGGGGTCCCATAAGACGTCCATGCTGGATTGTTTTTTGGGGTATAATCAGATCATGGTCCACCCAGACGACAGAGAAAAAACATCTTTCACAACTCCATGGGGAACGTTCATGTATGCCAAGATGCCTTTTAGCCTAATAAAGGTTGGTGCCACTTTCCAAAGAGAAATGGAAATAGCATTTTCTGATGAAAGGGACAAGTTCATTATCATCTATCTAGATGACATCACGGTATACTCTTCCTCCGATGAACAACACCTCGAGCATCTAAAGAATTTTTTCTAGAAGTGCAAGAAATTTGGTATATCGCTAAATCCAAAGAAATCACATTTCGGGGTGGAAGAATGGAAGTTGTTGGGGCATATTATCTCCAAATAAGGAATTAAGATAGACCCCAGAAGGGTTGAAGGAATCCTGAAAATCGGCACTGCGTGCAGTAAAAGGGAAGTGCAATCCTTCCTAGTAAAAGTAAACTTCTTGAGGAGATTCATCCCGAACCTAGCAGAGATTATAAAGCATATCACCTGCATGCTTAGAAAGGGAAATGAGATCAAGTGGAACCCAAAAGCCAAGAATTTGTTTGAAGATATCAAGGTGGCATTGACTAGAGCTCCTATGCTAGCCAGTCTAGACTTCGTAAAAGATTTCATCCTGTTTTCATTTTCCTCGAAGCATACGATCGTCAACGTGTTGTTGCATAAAGACGAGCAGAGGTTCAGGAAGCCTATAGCTTATTTCAGCAGGACATTACGGGATGCTCCACTAAGGTACGAAATTATGGAAAAACAAGCATATGCCTTAGTGAAATCCTTGAAGGAGTTTAGGACATACATATTTCACTCTCGCGTCATTACTTATGTGCCCAACAACTCAGTAAAGGATATCCTGAATTAGCCTGAACCTGAAGGAAGGATAGGTAAGTGGATAGCATTCATGCTGGAATATGACCTTGAGATCAAGCCTACGAAATTAATTAAGGGTCAGGGCCTTGCGAAGCTAATGGCGCAGTCAGACTGCGACGTTGTGGGAATAAATTTCATTATTGATCTGTGAGAGAGTCCTCAAGAAGAAACAACTGTTCAGGTGTCTCAGGAGTTCATCGATTTGTCGTGGTATGCAGAAATAATCTATGTGTTGAAGAATCTTCAAGCCCCTCCGACCGTAAGTACGACTAAGGCCATATTTATCAAGCCTAAAGTGGTTAATTTATGCATCTTGGAAAACTCACTCTACTAGAAATAACCTGGGGGATACTGCTGAGTTGTTTGATGGAAAATGATGCGAAGCGGGCCATAGAATAATTTCAAAAAGGTGATTGTGGAGGACACCACTACTGGGAAACCACTATGCAAAAAAGCTTGAGGGTAGGTTACTATTGGCCTAAAATCTTCGAAGACGTGTACAAAGAGGTCTCTAGCTGCCACGAATGTCAAATTTTCAACAGGAGAAGAAAGTTGCAGCCTTTGCCACTAAAGTCGATCTCATTCAAAGCACCTTTCATGTAGTGGGGTTTGGATTTCATAGGGGAAATTAATCCACCATCCTTGGTGCAACACAAATGGATACTCACGGCCACTGACTACTTCATGAAATGGATAGAAGCGATCCCCACAAACCAAGCTACTGACGCAGTCATCATCCAATTTTTGGAGACAAACATCTTGTCGAGGTTCTGATGCCCTATCAAGATCATAACAGACAATGTGGTTGCGTTCAAGTCCAAAAGGATGGGAAAAAAAAATTAGGACTACAATATAACCCTAGGTAATTCTACGATGTACTACCCACAGGGAAACAGGTTAGCAGAATACTCAAATAAAATCCTAACCAAGACCATCAAAAGACTCATGCAAGACAATAAGAAATATTGGCATAAAAATATTATCTGTGCATTGTGGGAAGACCGAGCTACCACCAAGAATTCCATCTCAATGTCACCTTTTCAAATCGTATACAGCGTAGATGCAATTTTCCCTCTGATCAAAATCTGGACCAGGGGTCAAATTTTAGCTCAAAAATCAATGTTCTTGGAATTGCCTCAAAACGAACGTGAGTGTAGGCCTCATCATTGCGAACCCAATGCAACTCGTTTCATCTCAAACATACATCGGGAGCGAGATATATCGTGATTTGTTTGAATCGCCAAACAAGAAAAAAAAAAAGGACGCTGACTGCGCAGTCCGTATAGGTGATGTGGCTTGACCGTACATGCTGATGTGGCAGATTTGACGTGGCAGGCATTGTTGGAAAGACACGTGGATGAGTAAACTTTTGACACATGGCGTTTAATTGGAGAATGGTATGGTGCCACGTGGCCCAGTCATGGGCTGCCACATGGCACCCCGGTATTTGTTATTGTTGTGTTTGTTAAAATATATTGGAGTCCGTGGGGTTCGACCCCCGGACCTCCCCACCGCATAATATTTCCACAAAATTCGACCAACCATTGAGCTATCGCTTATGCCTTGATATGTATGCACTCTAGATTATATTTAAAGTCACATGTTTGTGTGGTTTTGGGCCGCGACCGGGCCGGGGCTTAGCCCCAGCCCTTGGTCATGCGC